>WJFB01002119.1:0-22153 GCA_009870185.1 Pygmarrhopalites habei
CCATGCCCATGGAGGAACGAGAAGCATCCAGGACAGCTTGAGCCTTACTCGAGTCACCAATAATTTCCTCTAACTCCTCTAATTTTGACTCATCAAATTCCTTTCGATTCTTGATGTAGTGAACAACTTTGGAGTACATGTAATTGTCTGTCACAATTTTAGCCAACTCTGGGAAGTGGTAAGAGTACCTATGAAAGAAGGTCGTCAAGTTTAGAGTGCTCATAATACGTTGTTAATCGAACCCACTGTATAATTTACATTATAAGACAATAAATTCAGTACCATTCACGTATCCTCATGGAGAATGTATTGACATCTTTGTCGAGTTGATCCAGTAGAGCAATCCCTTGAATGATCATATTGTCTGAACGATTGACATTGAACATGACTTTCGCTCGGGAATAAGAATGTCCCAATCCAAGTTGAGCTTTTCCACCTGTGAATCATAATACAAATGCCTTTAGTATGAAAAATATGACCTTAATTCTATAAGTATAAAGTCATCATAATCTCATACAGAATTTAGGGTAAAATATTCCCTCATTAAACCTTCAGAGTGGTGCATACCCAATAATCATAGATATAATGTTATTGTTTTGCAATATAACTTGTTAGAAAGAGATTGATGATTACCTCCTTCAGAAGTCATTCCTTTGATCATTTTGTAAAAATGAGCACGAATCCCTCGTGTAAGTTCCATGATGAGTCCTCCAAGCTTGATTTTGATTTTAGGAAAAGCTTCCAAAATTGCAGCAGCCAATTTATTCTCTACGACACCAAGAGACAACTTTTTTGTACCCACTTGTATGATGAAATTCTTGAGATCCTCCGTGAGAAT
The DNA here is from genome assembly GCA_009870185.1 of Pygmarrhopalites habei. NCBI lineage: Eukaryota > Metazoa > Arthropoda > Collembola > Symphypleona > Arrhopalitidae > Pygmarrhopalites > Pygmarrhopalites habei. Next base: position 839 of record WJFB01002119.1, read on the forward strand.
CCCTTCACTAATTGCATTCAAATTTTCCAGAGAAGCTTCCTTTGTTTTGAAGGGGCTGAAAGCAACTAGTGACGTAATTGCAGAAAAACGGGAATAATCCCGAATACATTCCTCAACCTGTGTAAGTGACAAGTACATACAGGATAAACAACTTTTTAAAACATAATGTTATTGTGTGTAACTATGTAACAAAGTATTTCTCAGTTATGGATTAGGGTAAAGTATTCCCTCATTAAGCCTTCAGAGTGGTGCATGCCCAATCATCCTAGAAATAATGAATATGAAAGAATAAAAATGTGATACCAACTGACCTCAGTCTGGAACGTACTCTCCTCATCAAACTCTCTGATTTTGAAGACAGAAAACCCAGTCGCATGTTCAAACAATATATGGAGCTTTGACTCTCCCATCTTGACAAATTAAAAAAGGAACCCGGTTTTTGTGACCATACAACGGGAACCACAATGTCCAACCTGGAATTTACCAATGGACACAAAGACAATACTTTATAGCCCAACAATTCTCGCAGTGTGCACAGCAACAGGAATGAATAATTGTCGAAACTCACCTCAGTTATTTTGTGTCCAAAATCTGGTCTTTCGTCCACGAGCACGCCGCATATTCCGTTTCATAGAGATTTGAACATAGAAACAGCCCGGCAAAGAGTCCTTTGATTTCCTTGTCAAAAATTTTTTTTGTTAAACTTTGGCTAACTTTGATGATAAAGTTAGTTTTTACTCCTGAAATTGTCACTTTTGACAGGTATCTTTTAATTAAGAATATATATTGCATATTACTTATAGTTCATCAAATTTTAAATGTTCTAAACTCTTTAAATTGTTACCTTTTTTGACAGGGATTTTTTCTGACTAGGTCAAATGGCCCTTGAAATGACGATAAGTCCAAGGATCGACCGTCAACTTCTGAACGAGTCAAAGGACCGTCTTGGACACATCCTCGTCCGTGGTTATGGAATTAGGGACGAAGAGTACAATGATGAAGAGGATGCAATGTCATTTTTGGACGACTCTGTGGTCTTTCTGAGTGCAAATCAAGCCTTAATTGCTTATGATGAAGAATACCGGAGTACAGCAGAAGAGAGGATTTGTCGACGGAACCGAGAGTATGCCGAGAGAAAAAGAAAGGCAGAAGAGATTCTCAAGGAGAGGGAGGCGGAGGAGAGCCGGAAATTGGAACTGAAACTACTACAAAAGGAAGAGAAAATTATCAAGAGTCGTGAGGAGGGGAAGAAATTAATGGCAGACTATTTGGTCCGACGTCGGATTGAGAAGGAAAAGGATGACCTAATCATTGCTGAGATGGAGAGTGAGAGACGAAGACTCATTGAACATTATAGGAAACAAGAGGAGGAAGCTGCTCGAGCCTTCGCTGAAGCCAAGAAATTAGAAGCTGAGAAACTTGCCTTGGTCCAATTGAAACAGTATGAAGAACAACAACGAGTAGAGAAGGAACGAGAACAACAAAGACTGGCTGCTGAGGAACAAGAAGCTGCTAGTAAAAAATTGGCAATTAGTATCACACAACAACAACAACAAACTCTTACTGCTACCAGAAAGGGATTTGATGTTCCACCAGAATTTCATAATACAGTCCTTCCCTCAGACCTTTCAAAATATTTAAAATCCCAACAATTACTCTCCGACTACAAAGAAAAGTTTGCCCATTTGTCAGCCAAGGGATGTAAAGACTATTACTTTGGTGCTCTCAAAGCTGTCAGTAAGTATTCAGTTGGTTTTAACATAATTTAAGAGTAACTAATTTATTTCTAAACGTATACAGTAATCAGTATGTACTATGTAAGTAGTTACATTTATACATGTATTATTTATAAAAATGGTCAATATTTGTTCTTTTCAGATACTCCACTGAATGCTCTCGCCCAAGACTTGATCCAAGAAAAATTGTCTCAATTTATTAACCTTTTAGAAGGGAGGGAAGTATCTTTGGGAGAAGAGTCAAGTGCCAATTTTAATGCAAAATCCCAACCGGAAGGAGACATTTTTGTGTCCAATTTATTTGCCTATCGTTATGTTAAAAAATCCGAATCAGAAATTTCCAAAGGACATGATAATGTGACTCCATTGGCAATTTTGGGTGTTGCTCTGGCTCAGCGTTTTCCATCTTGGGCTATTCTAGTCAGAGCTAATTTTTACAAAATGTGTCCATTTTTAGTCCCTTTCAGTTTTCCACAAAATAATTTGACCACTGAAGACTATGCCAAGGCTATGGGACATGATCTTCATGGGTCCGAGAGTTCTGTCAGACAAGCTTTACTCGACAAAATGACAGGGTAACAAGTTTATACTCACTTTCAAAATTCTTTTACTTCTTCAACTCACAAGTTGCTATTGTGAGAAGAAAAATGTGAACAAGTTCTCCTACTAAATGATTTATTTCATACGTTTGTAGATATGTCATGCTATACTGTCTCATGGTAAGACATATGGGTCAACATAAAGCAGCAAATATGGGAGAGATTGCAGAATTTTTTTCTCTCAAGGAAGTATGGCGAATATTGGTAGCTACGATTAAATTAAGTAAGTAAACTCAAGTTTTTATTCATAGTTGTTGTAGATTCAATATTCATTGTGGTAGGTTGTTATTTAAAAGGAGTACAGTATCATTATATATTTACTTATTATAATCTTGAATTAAAATCGTATCAACAATATTCACTAATAATAATAAAATTACTACATAGTTAAATCCATATATTATATAAAATTATTAACACTCGACAAGCGATAAACAGCATGTTTACTAATTGAGTAAAAGTTTGTGTCTATGAATTTAAATACGTACGTACGTACTATTTGCAAAATTCATACACTTGTATAATGAATGATAGAATGATATGATTAAATTAAAAGGTAAATGTAAGGGTTTCTATCAATAACAGTTTAAAAATGGATCGAGAAAAAAGACTGTAGAAGAATAATTTGTGTTTTTTTTTAATATTTCAGAACCTCAAGTGGATATTACGGCCACCGTACTTAGAATTATACTGGAGACATTAGGAGGCAGACTGTTTACCATGTACAAAGGACAGTTTCAAAAATTAGTTCAACTGATTATCAAATCTTTTCTACCAATCATTCGTGCAGAGACCCCACATGGGAGACTGGCCGCTGTGACAAGACTGGAACTTTTATTAGAAGCTAAGCTCCAAAAAGGATTTTGACGATGATGACTATTTACTATTATTCTTATAATTTATGTAATCACCATTATATTTTGTATTCTCCCGTTAATTAATCTTGTTCATAACCATGCATGTTGGTGAATACAAATCATTATATTTGTAATGTATAAAAGAAAGAACAAACGAGCATACTATTCAAGTGACCTTATCCCTATCAACTACCGATTAGCTGTAATACAAGAAAACGGAATATAATTTAATTGTACTGGATAATGTAACCACACACAAACAAGTTTTTTTTAAAAATCAAATTAAAAGTACAATGACAAAAAGCAATCTCATTGTAAAATCAAAAGAACCGAGGTGTTTAAATATCAAGAAAAAAGTTTGATTTTTCCCTCATGAATAAGAATAGTTATTTAAAGAATAATATATACGAGAAGGGTGTTACTCTAATCATAACATTAAATTTACATATTTTATTTACATACATTATTAGCTGGATCCAGAGATGGGTTGACCATGAGAATCACTCTCTATTTCAATTGTCTCGGAAACCTTAGAGTCATCAGCTAAGAAAGGTTCTGGGGGACCCTCTGAATGCATGTCCATTTCATCTTCGACAAGATGAAGACGAATAGATTGTTGCTCCTCTTCTTGTATTTGATGTCGCTTGAAATTTCCATGTCCATCCGGAATTAAAACAATATTATTAGAACCCCTTTTCCCCCCACTACCACCTGTCCCTCGTCTAAATTGTTGTGAAGAACTCATGAGATCAAGAGTTGGAGGATTTTCACCGGTGGTAGAACGGGAAGTAGTAGTTGTTGTGGTAATTGTTCCACCATCATCAAGGATGTTGTGTAATTGGGGCATTTTGTCATCCACCACATCAATGGAAATGAGGGTAGCTGAAGAAGTCATGTTATAGCTATCATCATCTTCCTCGTCCTCATCATCATTGTCGTGAACTTGATTTTCTGATTTGATGTTGACACCAGAAATCATACCCCCCTGATGATGAATAGAACTTTTATTAGCTGTAGTATAATTTGTACTCCCTGTACCTTCTTCTCCAGGATTTTTGGGTTTAGGAAATTTTGCTGTAGGTCCAAGTTGGGTCAGTTCAGGTGGCATTTGTCGTTCTGGATGAGCCTTGGAGATGTGGTCACGCAACATCTTCTTTCGGAAGAATCCTTGACAATTACAGAAAGAACAACGGTAGGGCCGTTCTCCCGTGTGACGTCTCATATGTTCCCGTAAATTCATTTTGACATTAAACCTTCTCTCACAAATTTCACACTGGAAGGGCTTGACTCCTGAATGAATAAGTTGATGTTGAGTAAGATGATATTTCTGCCGGAACGCCTTATTACAAGTCTATTAGTAATGACAAAACAATAATAATTAGTTTGATTACAATGAAAATATAAAGACTTAATTTTACGATACAAACAGAGAAAGTTTCAAATTATTATCATTTACAGTGCAAACATAAGGCTTCTCGCCGGAATGGACCAAAGCATGAGTAGCAAGACCTCCACGTTGAGCGAAGGTTTTTTCACAGACAGTACACTTGAACGGGCGTCTAAGAAAAATAGATGAATAAGCAAATTGTATTCAATAAATTTATTTACAATTCCTGATAATTTTTAATATTTGAAATATTATATTTCATTCGTATTTTTAAAAAGAAAACCAAACAACTTACTCCCCAGTATGACTACGCATATGAATCATCAGGTAATGAGGTACTGCAAAGCCCTTTCCACAAACATCACAAGGAAAAGGGAGTTCTCCTAAAAAATATTATTCACATTGAATAATAGTTTTTAAATTGTAATAGAAGAATTAGTAATTTACTTATTTAAACATTCAAAACTTGTAACTACCTGAATGTGTTCTTGAGTGGTAATTGAGGACTGCCTTGGATGTGAATGTCTTGGGACACAAGGGACACTTGTACATTTTGTCTACATTTGCTGACTCAATTAATTCTCCAAGCCGTTGTTGACCATCCATTTCCTCACCATTAAAACTTCCCTCGAGTGAATTCTCATCTGGACACATTTTCACTCGCTTCAAGGTGTCACCATTAATTTTAAATACTGGTTTCCTATACATAATAACAATAATAAGAGAGAAAAACAATCATCATCACATATTCTTTTAAATGAATGACAATGCTTCAACTAGATTCAATATTAAAAATTAAGTACAGATCTTTACATTTATTGTTATTTATTACCGTTTTAGTCCGCGTAAAACTCCTTGTTGAAGACCTTGAACTCCTTGCAAAATGACCTGCGTTCTAGCCGGAGACTCGGAGGGCATAACTGGAATACCGTCTGTACCTTCAACAGCCGAAACAAATTGATGTCTACCAGAAGAGTCAATACGGTAGTAACTCACTCTATGTTTTGGATCAACTGCCTTCATGAGAGTCGGATATTTTTTGTACCTTCAAAAGAACAGCATAAAATTAGACTTAGCACAATACATGTAATTAGTAAAAGTACTTAAGTGAATAATTATTTAGAAAAAGACTCACCGGCCAGGTATAATTGTATCGTACTGTCGTTTCCATTCTAAAACAGAGAGAGAAACGAGAAGGAACGTGAAATTTTTATTTCCAATTTCCATACGAATATATGTAATACAAAAAAATAAATTTCATTTGAAATATATTATTTTCTAAAAATAAGAATTGAGTAGAAAAAAGTAAACTTACGTTTAAAGAGTAGATCATTCAGATTATACATTCTCTTGGGTAAATTGGCAGTCTCAATAGGTTCATCCTTGACATCATCATAAAGAGGTTCAGGACTGTCTTCTTGTCTGGATGTTGTCTCAGGACGTGTCCGATGAAGAAAAGTTTTGATAGTTTTCCTAGCCATTGTGTCTCTTAATTTTTCAAATTGTAAATCCATAAATTCTATTTTACACGCAAGGGCCATTAATTTGTCCAAATCCTCTGTACACTCCGGGCAGAAAGGGAAAGTAGAGTCATCGGGTAACATTTTCAATCTCTCTGACACGGCAAGGTACTCGAAGAAAAACTTTTTCAATTTGGTATTCACCTCCGTCCGATTTGCTGGGTCATCCACATTCATCGTCACATTACACACTACACAACGATTTTCATTCCAAACCAAGTCATCTTCTTCATCCGACACGATTGTCTCACCACCAGTCTCTCCAAGTGACTCTGTGTCCCCATGAATATCCAAATTACCCGAAGTTGTCTCTGGATCCATTGAAGCTTCATCTCCATGAATATCCAAATTGTCCGGGTGTGTACTCCCCACTCGACCCCTTGTCGTCTGCACACTATTATTGTCAATAACAATTGTCTTTACTGCAGCAGCAGTTGCCTCGTCCTCACCCCCCTCCATTGTTATATCCCCACTGTCAAATTGACGAAAAAATGTAACAAAATATTTTGAGAAATCCGAAATCAAATTCTGCCAAAACCCATGGAAAAACGCCAGGCATCGAGTGCCCTGGTTCCGGCCCTCCCACAGTAGAGACCGACACTTGCCGCGTTCACTTCACTGCGACCAAAAAATAAAAATTGCTCTCTCATCGTCAGAGACAGAGAAAGAGAGTCGCTTTGTCACGGGAATTGAATAGGCCATGAATAAGTGAATCTATCATTTGAGCTGCCGGGCATTGGATTGACACGACTTGTATTTGCCTAACAACAAAAATACATGATAATAATGGCAGAAAATTTCCCACAATACTCGAAACCGTCTCTGTATGTAAGTCTATTGTCTCTTTTATCCCGACTCTGGCTCTACCGGGGAGTGCAGAGTGGGGGGATTTGTGTGGAAGGGAAACGTACATGTAATACCCGTCCTCCGTCCTCTGAGAGAGGAGGAGGGGGAGGAGGGGGAAAAGGGAAAAGGCGTGTGTATGGTATTTTGTTGATGATGTTGTTGGGAGCATAATGATGATGTCAAGTGCGAACCCTCCATTTCCAAACAGAGCCACCAGCACGTGTACTTGAAAACTTTCCCATCACCCGAATATGCATTCATTTTTATTATTCTTGCTAATATGACACGGATTATTATACGCATGTAAACTCTGGAATTATCCTTCCTCCCCAACTCAGTCAGTCATTCAGTCATTCAGAGGGAGAGAGAAACTTATGCTTTCATCCTGGACACACACCATCACGCGTGTCCTTCAATTCCTTTTCATTTCACAACTATTATTCTTATTATTTCACGTCCCACGACGACCCATCGGGATTCTTTTTTAAATGCACACAACAACCGCACACACCGACCCACGACGACTGAAATATGATAAACTCTCTGCATTTGGGTCACCCCCTCCTCTTTCTTTCATTCCATTGAATTGACTGTGGGCTAATAAAAATTTATACTTACACGCATTTCCACAATTATTATTTCCTGATTAATTATGACAAGTCAGCCGTCAACAGCTCAGTACACATTAACATGGAATCTGAAGAGGATTCAATGTCATCCGGAACAAATGGGACGATGTTCGACTTCCTTTGTTATACAAAAGGGAATTTTTTATGCTGTATTAAATATCTCATCTAATTAGCAATACGTTCTCCGATTTTTCAGTTTTATATTCATTCTACTTTGATACTCAGATGAAAATTTCTCATGAAAATACAAAAGGAAAAATGTTGACTGTGATGTGTGGATTTATTTTTAACCATATTGTGCTTGAATACAGTCCATGATTAGGTAAAAATACAAAATCCAATCAAAGTTTTGATACTTTTATTATTTATTCAGTTTCCACACCACGCGTCAGCTTGGGACTTTGGGTAAAACGGTAGAAAGAAGAAAATTGTAGTGGCTGGACGCCGAACAAATCGCATCCGATTTGGTGGACGAGTAAAGTAAGTTCCTTAAATTTTCCCCCAGTTGAATTAGGTGTCCTAGTCTGATAATGAATAAATTGTCCCATTCCCTCTCCACCCAAATCATGTGTAAGAAGAAGAAGAGTGAGTGAGTGTTTTTTCCCTCAATTTTATGAGAAGGTGGATCTCTCCATAAAAAAGTGTTCCATACTATTTATTTATATTGTGATAGAGAAAAAAGAGGAGGGGAAAAGTAAGGCCAGAAGAAGAGGAAGGTAAGCTGGTCTGCTAATCAATCAACTCAACTGTGTAGCAGCCGAGAGAGAGATTTCCCTGATTTATCTCTCCGTAGGATCTCTCATCTCCCCATAAAATCTCTTTATTTAAACGATCCCTATAAACACAGTCCCTCCGGCCTCCATCCATCAGGGTCCCTCTAAATACACACACTTACCTGTGTATGTATGTACACACTCAACAACCCTCTCTCCCTCTCTGTGCATATACGGCTCACAGTAATAATTCCATCTCTCCCCATAAAATGAAATAAAAATAAAAATCGGCATCATACCCTCAGAAACAACACACACACGAGAGAGAGAATCTAAAAAAGGGATGATATACATTGTACACTCCAGATCCAAAAGACACACACACCAACTCTCTCATCTCGACCGGCATCATCATCTACCATTGGAATTCGGAGTGAAGGAAAAAAAGAATTTTATTGTAGAAATTTTTTCCCTTCTCTTCTTCCTCTTCTTCGTCTTGACTTTTGAACTAGATAAATGAGAGTGGATAGCTGAAAGATTGAACACTTCCACACACACACACAGTCAGTCAGAGCCTAACGATACGAGGAGCAATAATAATAATAATAGAGGGAATCCAGGTGACGGGTTGAGAAATGTCCAAGTCCATGTAAAAGTAGAGCGACTCATCCAGAAAAGACACAAAAAAACGAATACGACGACGACGACGAGGAAGACAACGTCCTTCGGTTCCCTCTCCTTCTTATTAAAAGAGACCCTCAACTTGTTCCAGTCTCTCTCTCTCCATCGGAATCGGGTTTGGGGAGGACTGACTCTAAGTCGATCCTTCTTCGTCCTCCTTCTCTGTCTGTGAAGGGACGCGTGATCTTCTTCGTCACGTAATAATAATATTAAGGGTTAGAGAGAGAAAAAAACGTTGGGACATGTAACAAAGTTACAAAGGACAAGAACAACACTTTCCTCTCTCTCTCTCTCTTGTGTGTGTGTGTGTGTGTTGTAGGGCAGGCAGAGTCAACCAGCTCAAAGTTTTGAAGCGAATAAGACAGAAAGACAACAAGAAGGAGGGGAGGACGAAGAAGAGCGATTGCCACAGAACAGAGAAACAGTTTTTCAATTGACTTGTGTGCATAAAGTCTCACTCTCCCTCTCCCAAGTTAAAGTTAGAGGAAAAAGAACCTGTTTTTCAGTTCTAGATCTACTATCACCCCTTCCGATCTCCTCCTCCTCCTCCTCCTCTACCCTTCTCCACTCTCTAGAGATACATATAACCGTGAAAAAAGTGGAAGAGTCAGGTAGAAGTTTTTTTCCTTTTCCTCTCTCTCTCTAGTCTGCTGCTGTTTCCATCCACACACACACACACACTTGTATTCTACACTTTTGTGTGAGAGACTAAGTATAACTATGAGATGTGCCATGCCATTCCTCCCTTTCGCCATTCATACTGTTGACTAAATTCGTATGTATCCACACACACACACACACGCTCCAGAGTTGGATTTCTAGTAGGTATTCTGTATATAGCAAATAGAGAGACACAAATTTCATCCCCCTAACGAAGGATTAAACAAAGAACCTTACCCAACTAGCAACTGCACGTGTTAAAAAGGGAACTTTTCGAGTTGACTTGTTCTTCCCTATAATAATAATCATCCTCTCTCTATCTCTCCATATACCTATCCACACACACACACAGATAGTTTCTATCATTATTGTACCCACCGATATAATATCACGCAGTTTGGAAGGGGGGAAGACGAGCATATTGTATATAATGAATAGCATATGCTCCTCTGAATTTCACTTCTGCCTCTCAGTTTTAGTCGGAGTTTTGTATGGGAGAAGAGGTGCTTCATACACTCGAAGGAGAGAGTATTTATACTGCTGTATGTAGTGTAGGTAAAAATATAATGGCACAAGGACCAGTAGCAAAGAGGGATGTTTCTGAAAGAGAGAGAGAACCTGAGCCTTTGCGTTTTACGTTTCGCCTTTGCGTCGCGTCCGCTCATTTAGTCGTGCTGGTTGCCATGGGCAACTCCTCATTAGTACATCCAACCACTGCACTTTCCGGACTACACAACTCCACGACGATTTCCACTACTACTAGAGTTGGACGAAAAAGAGGAGAGGAAGAAATGTGAAATATGTACAAATAGTTGTGCTATAGACACACAGACAGAAGAGATGTGGATGTGTGATGTGGCAATTGAAAAAGTCAGTATCATTAAAAACACTATGCACGTATAGATTTTATTTTTTCCCTCTTCTTTCCTTTTCTCTTCCTCACACACACACACAAATAATCCTACAGTTACATCCACACCATTCGAATATATACTTATTACACACCCTATGTACTTCACAACATGCATCATCATCGTAATAATATTGTGTGTATAGGTACAACAACAAGTTCACTTAAAACTTACAACTCCACCACTCGAATACACAGTCAGTCAGTCACACACACACACACCGGAGTACGTATTTACATGGAGGGATACAAGGAGGGGAGGGAGGAGGGTGGTTCAGTTTTTATATAATTTAACGTAATATCATGATATGGTGTGTGTATTATGTATTGACAATATATATTTTTGTAGAATCTCCTCCATCTCCTCCTCCTCTCCTTCAATACACTTTCACTACATTGTGCAAGTACACGTACACACACAGCAGAGCATACCGAGGAGTCACAGTCGAGAGTTATCATATTAAATTATAGAGACTCACTCACATTATTATACAAATACAAATACATTGCACTCTCACATATATATACTTTTATCATCCTCCTCTCTGGGAAGAGACAGAGAGACGTTACATTTTGTGTAGTAGGTAAAATGGTAGATGTGTAGGATGGATGGGTGGTGGTGGAGACACACACATAATATAATATAATAATATAATGTAGTATTATGGAAACTGTGAGCGGAACGAGCTAGTAAATGTCAGATGAGGAAAATCCGCCGTCGTCAGAATTGAGAAGATCGATGCTTCTTGGCTGGCTGTTGAAGTTGTCCACGTCTCGGGGAATGGGACTCACGCCGTCTACCAAAAAACCAATCACAGAACAAGGAATGAGTAACAATTTTTTCATCCTGAATACAGAGGAGAGGAAGAGCTTTAAGATATTTTCTACATGAAATAACAAGAGGGGAAGAGTGTGTGTGTATTTGTGTAAGAGGGAGACAGTCAACATGATTAAATTGGATGATGATCGTGATGGTGTTGAGAAAGTATAGGAGGAGGAGAAACTATTTTAGCGTTTTGGTACATTTCGTCAAGACTCCTTCCACCTCCTCCAATGCCATCGCACGTAAATATGTAATGGAGGAATTCATGGCTGGCTGGCAATTTTTTCTTTCAATTTAGTTGGTGCCTACTGCCTGGCCTGGCTCCCCTTTTTTTCCCCCGTACACTCCACTCTGCACTGTACAGGAGTTAGTTGTGGAGCCAAAGTGGGGCCTGACATACCCAATAATAATACAACCCACAATCTTGTCATGTCATTCGACTTTGGCTTATCATCAAACTTAATACTACAGCAATTGTTCAATGAAGGATCGAGGAGGAGGACGAGATGATGAATGAAGAGTCTGCCGCTCTCGTCATTTCATATTTCCGTATCCCTCCTCATCAGAGAATCAACCAGGGAGAGAGAGAGACACGGACAGGTAAACTGTCCTCATTATTCTAATCTCCATTAAGTAGTTAAACTCGACATCATATTTAGACTCCACGATATCTGTTTTACCATTGCCATACAAATTTATTGACAATTTGGTCGTGTGGCGTCCAAGTTTGTAATTTTCAATTTGACTACAATCTTCCTACTCCCAAGTCTGAATTGGTGGATTCTATCGGTGGAAAGAATAATACCCGGGTAGAAGATACCGAGAATAGTGGGTTTCTACGAAACGAAGGTTAAATTTGTGTTTTTTGCTGAGGGTCAACTACTATTTCTGGATCTAATGGTCAATCTCAAATCTCTGCAAAAAAAAGAAAAACAGGATGATTGCGTGTGTGATGAAATCTTCCCTCAGAAATGGAAAATGAATCTTCTAGAGAAAAAAATGTAAAAATAACTCTCGCTCTCCCTCTCCCTCTCCTTCCTTCCTTTCTGTGTTTCTCTAGCCTCGTCTTCACCAATTAAAAAATTCCAAAAAATTTATGATGACTTGACTGCAAGTATTACACATGTAGTTTTTACTTTATATAGCATCCCCTCCTTGTTCTCCACACTCCCCTGCACCTGCCACACACACACACTTTTTTCTCATTGTACATTGTTGAGTGTGTGTGTGCACCTGTAGTCCATATATTTAATGCATAATATAATCTCTCTCCCCTCTCTCGTCTAATCAGTTAAATCTTGGGTAATTAAACCATACAAATTCAACTCCCTCAGCCGACGTACACACACACACACACAACTATGCACACAACTACAGCTGGAATTTTACGAGGTCTCAAAAAACCAACCATGTGCACAGAGTGCGAGAGTTAAATAAATTAAAGTCTGAAATTAAGATTGCATTTCAAATCCTCTCTCTTCCCCCTGTAAAGGAAAAAATCCCTTTTGGCTCTCCCATCAAAAAGGACAAAGTCATGAGGAGGGGGGACCCTTATACATTATGTAACACCATCAAACATCAGGACTGAGGAACAGCAGCAGAAATTGTAGAAGGACCAAAAAGACACACGACAAGAAGAACAAGCAACAAAAAGAATAGCCACAAAATAAAGATACAGGGAATGTCAACGTCATCATCAACCCTTTTATCTCTTTCTCTTTTTACACGGACAGGTTACATGGCTAAAAAAAGTTACGAGAGAACTGGTCCTCTCCATCCTGGAACCTGTGTGTGTCTGGACACTTCAAAAATTGAACGAACGGAAAGAGAGAGAGAGGGACAAACAGAAGGTGATTCCACACACACGCGTACACAGAGACAGAGTCAGTGAAGAGGGATTTTTGTCCCAGGGACAGAAATTATGAAGTATCACCCGCCTGTGTGTGTGTGTGTGTGTCTCGGGTGATAAATGGAGAGACCCTCTCTTTTCAATTGACAGATGACGGGTGGTTATCATCATATTATTTGATAATTTGGAGGAAGGGGAGCCTACCTGTTCACAGTCATTCATGGACATGCAATCACACCCCCACATCATCAACCTGATTACTCTCATATTATGACGACGACGAGGGGGAGGGGAGGAGGACGTGCCATGAGGAAAGACCATAAAAATCCCCCCTCCTCCTCCTCTGTCCGTGAAATGACGTCTAATAGTTTTTCAAAATTTGTGTGTGTGACACCCAAATTGAACCACTTTAGCAATCATCCACTTGAGCCTTCCGCTTTCCCCTCCTCCAAATTAAAAAAAACTCTTTCTACATGATTTAATAAGGAAGTATTTACAGGAATACACTCAGACGGTGGAGGGAAAGATGAAGTCAGAAGGGAATTTGGGAAAATTGACTTGGATTTCAAAGAAATTTGGGGTTCCCTCCTCCCAATCATTATTTACACACCCCAAAAATATGGGGAGACGAGAGAGAGAGAGAGGAAAAGGGACGACCCCTCAAACCCAAGGAAAATCCATGACATGACAGGAGTAGAGAGAGAAAAATAAGTTCAAAAACTGGATCTCAATCTTATATCACATCGCAAAGAGTTTTACGATCTTCAAAGTCACTGGGTCGTGACACAGTATGTGTCTGTGCGTGTGTGTGTTGTTTCGGGAAGGTAGGACTCAGAATCATCATACGAACACATGTGTGTGTGTACAAGGGAGACAGAAGAGGGTTCACAAGGAAAGTCCTCATTTCTGGGTAGTGGAGGGACGGAGGAGATTTTGTAAACAGAAAATTTGTGAAAATTTGTGTGGGTCTCCTCCAGACTGCCTACTACCATATGAGGTTGAGGATGATCTGTGCTTTGTGTGGAGGGATGCGGACGGGAGGAGGAACAGATTTAAGAGAGAAGGGTAAAAACTCACCGGATTTGTGACCACTGTCGCTCGGGATCCGCTCGTTCCCTTCACTCCGAATCATATTCCGACGCCATTTCGCTCTGGCATTTTGAAACCATACCTAAGAAAAGACACATATTCTCAAAAAATCCTTACTTCACAACAACATGGACAAACAAAACTCAATATTGTGTGTACTCATTGCATTGCATTGTGGTGTGCACATCGGTTCAACAAAGGAAAAGACTTTGAATTATCAAACTGCACACACACACGCATGCTCTGTGTGTGCCTGTGTGGACGGCGGGTCGAAAAAGTATAGCAATTGGATTTGTTGGACATATGGCAAAGCTTTAAAGTTTCCAAGTTATGTGGAGGGAGAGAAGGAGAGGGAGGAAAACGGTCGAGTTGAAACATATCGAAAAAGTTGAGAGTGGATTCTCCATTTCCATGTTTCATGTTTCATCATAATTCTTCCTTTTTACAACACATTTTATTTTCCCTCCGTCCTTTCATCATTTTCCCTCTACAGCCGAAAAACAAGCACAACAACCACCGCCCCGTCAACACCAACAACTCTAATGATAATAATAAGGGCTTCTCCCTCCGCCCCTCACAAACACACACACTCCCTCCCTCCATTCCATGATATATATTATGACTTTTCCTATGAATGGATGCAGGTGCTGGATTCTCTTTCTTGTTAAAATATCTCTCTCTTCAATTCACTTGGCCATTTAAGTCTCCTCCGAGGTGAGATGGATAGACGGTGAAATACGGAAAGCCAAATTCCAAATATTGTGCTCACACTTAATTATAATCTCTCCCTCCCATGTCCACATCCGAGGGTGGATTCATTCGAGAATTTGTCTCTCTCTCTGACACCCAACCATTTTGTCCATAATAAATCCTGCACTGTTTGGTTCTTTCTCTCGTCTGTCTGTGTAGAGTAGAGGATGCAATGAAAATCATCAGGGAGGATTTGAGAAACTCTTCTTTATTTTTTACTCTACCCTCCTTCACTCTTGTTTGAATATGCAAATTTCATTCAAATTTTATTCAAATTGGAATATCAGTTTTTGGAATTGGTCCCTCTGTCTGTCGATATCCTGCATTATATTATGGTTGTCCATGTAACTCATTGGTTGTTTCAACAAGCAAGAGAATTCGAAGAGAGGGAGAGATGGAGGGAGAAGGACTGGGAATAATTTTTTAAACTGTAAATCCTGAATCGTCATCGTAAATTTTGAACTACCTGACACTCTCTGAACAAATAATTGCTCAAGATTTTTAACTTTTCCCATCCTTGTATAATAATATTGTTATTATGTACTACTAACTTGGTCCTTACATACAGGATTATTGGAACTTCAACTACTACAGTACACAGTAGACACACAACGTGTGTGTAACTCGATTCTCTCTCTTGGAAGACACACGTCTCCTGGATACATCCATGCATGGAAGAGGCCTACACAATAATACCCCATACATTATCTCTCTTTTGTCTTAAGCCCTGTAGGCTTTGTTAGCTTTTGTTGACGGCTCATTTCGCCCCGGCTTGATTTATGAACTAAAAAACGTTTTTCTCCCATTTTCCATTCAGCCAACCTACACTCTCTCTCTAAATGCACTCACACTCACCCTCCCTCCCTGTCTGTACAGTGCGTGTGTGCATGAAGTCAATGAGGGGGAAAAGAAGAGCGAGAGTGACATATTTTATTATCCCTCCTCAACTATCCTCTTTTGAAAAATACTATTGCCAACTCGTGATAGCCTTTGTCTCATAAGTTTTAAAAAATTATCCTATTTTTTGTCAGAGTTGAGAGAAGACACCGTCATCGCCCAGACATTCTGTCTCCTCCTCCTACTCCACCTCAACAATCACAATCACACACACACAATTCTCATTAATTTTCATAAAATTCCCCTTCCTCATTAATTCTCTCAAAATTTTCCCTTCTGCCCATGTGAAACTTGATTGATTCTTGTAAAAATCCTCATTCAACAGACGATACAATTTCATTATCAAAGACTGACTGTGCAGGAAAAAAGTTGAGTGAACGCCATGAATCCGTGTAGAAACGTTTCTTGTCTGTTTTAAGGTAAAATGGAAGGCAGTTAGAAGAAGCAGAAATGTGTTCTTTCTCTCTCCTTACTTGTTCTCTCATTCAATCGAGGAGGCATAAAAGGAGAGAGAAGTGTGAATTTTTCATCTCTCTCTTCTCTGTTTGTATGTGTGTGTCACCGAGTGAGTGAGGTGTACAATATTCAAATGTCATGCTCAACCCAAGAATCTACTTTTGTTAATACTCATTCCAAGTTGATTGTCAGGCAGGACTCTCTCTGTTTCATCTCTTTGCGAAGGAGGAGGAGGACAAGGGGAAATTTGGATAACAGAAAATTGTTGAGACTTAAGTCTACCACTCTGACAATAATGTACAGGTCTTGTTTAAAACAAAGACTCGTCCACACGTCACACAACAATACAATGCAATGCAATGTGTAATGGAAAAAGACAGAGTTAAGCTGACCTGTAGAACCCGTTTACTTAGTCCAGTTTTCTGCGCTAGTTGTTTTAAGTCTTTTGCATTGAGAAGGAAGGAAAAAAGAGTACATGTAATATTAGTTGGGACCTTTCCTAATACATGTGTATGGAAAAAAGGTTCATGGAAATGTTGGAGGATGTCTGGAATTCTCACCTTTCGCATCGGGGTTTTGATTGATGGCAAAGTAAGATTTCATCGTTCGGAGTTGGTGGTGTTTGAAGGAAGTTCTCATCCTTTTGGTCCTCGCTTGATTATTACAGGAGCTGGAACTCGCAGAGTCGTAACTGGTGTCCAGTCTCAACCCCACTTGGTGGTGATGGTCGTGGTGTCCACTACTCACTTCTGGGATTTCCGGTACTGCAATGAAAAGACCAAACATTATTTCTCCACACTCTCATTCCACTCATCCTCATCAAATAGAACGAAGCAAGGAGGGAACCATTTTTCAATTAGTCGACGTGTCTTTCCAACCTTCTGTTGTGAAGGAGACAGCAGTTCTTGTCTCCCTGCAAACAAAGATTATGCCATCTTTCTGCTGGGAAAAAACAACTATCGCTTACACTGACCAGTCAACTTCCTCTCAACTCTTCAACGAAAAATCTAAACACAGTCTTCAAGGCTCAAATATTCTTAGAGAATTACCACATTGTGATCAATTAACTATTTTTAAAACTATGTCTCTAAGAATATATTTCTAACTAGCTATGAGAGTAAGAACTTCTCAGTAGGCTTCACCAATGATTGAGTGGCGTCCAACTTTGACAAAGAAATGTTTACGTTTTTCCTAATAGAATTTTCTGAATTATGATAAACTGCTTTGTTTGTTGACCAATGTTCTCACTCTATTTAATGGTTCCCTTGAGAGAGAAATATGTCGAATTATGAGTTTAAAATGTAAATTTCCGCTAAGCCAACAACTTTCCTGTATGTCACGTACACTAATTATGTAGTTTGTAATAGGAAGGCCTTCAAATTTTACAACGTTCTAACCCTGAATATTATTTTTTAAAAAAAATAAATGTCCTATAAAAACGAGTCATATCCTTACCTCTTTCTACATCATTTTGTCAACTTATGATGTGAAAACTTGCTACTTTTTTCCAATGTACAAATATATCGATGTGAAATTTAAATAATGATTTGAAGATCCAAGTAAAGTGACTAATGTTCCTTATCACTCATATTTTATTCAAAATCCTGACTCAGTTAATAACTGAGGGACTCTACTGAATATTTTTCGGACTCATTTGATGGAAGTGGTTACGAAAATACTCAGACTCCCGCAATGACTGGCGTATTCATGCGAGTGGCGTCGAACTGATTCAAACATTTTGACCTGCCTAATTACAATAAAAGTAGTGACCTTGTCTGAAAGATCCCTTGCATATATTGACTTGAACATGAATGGGACATTGAACCTCAGTTTTTTGAAAGGTCCTCCGAGTGGAAATATGAAAATTTGTATCCTATGGAAATTTTTGATAAACAGCCGGCATCCTGTTCCTATTAGTGACTGCATGTTAGTTAACAAGTGTCCCACAACCCCCCCTCCCCTCCATTTACTACACATATATCATCCAGGAGTGCAGTTAGTATCAACGACACAGGCACACACAGCCTTCGTGTGTGTGTAGAATGTAGAGAAAACGATGTAATCGACTTTGATTAGGAACAATGATCAGATTACAAATAATAAGAGGAGGGGGAGAGCAGGTTAATTGATATTCAAGGGGAAAGGGACATGATAGTCACACGACAAGGCACACGCACACACGGCACGGTGGTGTGTGACTGAGGTGGAGAAATGATAGTAAAGAGAAACGAATGGTGTATTTACCAGGCCCTTGTGACTCTTTCCGCTGTTTCCGTGGTCGACCCTTGACTCCAGTGCCCACACCGTTGAAGTAGGGTGGCGACGATGATGAATGATTGTCATTGTCCTCACTCCCACTCACCGCGATGTAGTGAGTCTCGCAGTACAGGCCGCTACTCCTCATCCCAAAATGATCACCTACACCACAACAAATGTCCAGATTAATTCTCAAAGTCTCATTTTAGCACATCCGTGTCATATAACAATGGAGGAAAAGCTATGCAAAGCATTTTAATAGTGACTTGAATATGTATCTCCACGAGTATTTCTCAAAGAGAAATTTAACAGCAACAATTATGAAAACTTTCTTTAGTCAAGATGCAAATGTTTGCTGGTTATAGTGGATGGCGTCAAACTCCGACAAAAAAGGATTGACGTTTTTCACCGGGGTTCAGTGTATGTAAAATGTACAACTAGTAAACTAATTTTATTACGAAATTAAAATTCCTTGGAAAATTAAATATCTCACCTTTGTTGAGAACACGGGAACATATGACGCATACAAAACATTGTAAATGATAGACTAGATCTTTGGCTCGCATCACCAACTCTGTTTCATTTTTCATTTTTTGGAAAGAAAATACTCTGTTGAAAAAATGTAATAATTTCAAATACACAATTAAATAATTGGGATATGAATTCACATACCTTGAGCATTTATCCCACCACCACATCGTGCGCAACGTCGTTGCTGGTAAATTCTGAAAATAAATAATCCCAATTTGAAATGAAGATATTTCCATTAGATGATTACGTAAGTACGCCTGGCACACACGGCATCCAACCCTCCAGTTAATATTTATTTGTTTGTTTAATTCCCAAAGGAAGAACCCATCATCATCATCATCTTTTTTCCATTTAGTCAATTAACTACATGTAATATCATCAAAACTGATTTCCCCTTTCCTTCCCAACTCAATCACACAGAAGGGAGACAGACGGAGAGGAAGAGAAACCAGTGCACCGCACTAAATGCTAACGATAATATTTAACTTGCTACTGTCTTGTCCCTTTTTCTTCCGTTCCTCTGTCTGTTTGAGCCCTCAGGAGTATCAAAATGTTGAATTGTGGACTGTGTGTACCTTGCACACTGCAATTATCTAATTCTTGTGCATCCTCTCTCGGAGCTACAGGATGATAAATAAGATATTTCTCCTTTAGGAGTCAAGACAGTGACGTGTGTGTGTAGTGCAAAAGTCCAAATGGACAGAAGTACTTTCAAAAAAACTGAGTACTTGCAGAGTATGAGCAAAGTCACAAAGTACAGAGTACTCTGTGTAATAATTTCAATCCAAAAATCCTTGGACCGCCCTAATCATTCGTGATGATCATATTTAGAAGATAGAGTGAATGAATTCGTGTAAAAATGAGATGAATTCTTGAGAGCAACTCTATTATGTAGTCTATAGAAGACACGAATACTTGTGTGGTGTGCGGCTTCTCTTTCATACTCTCTCTCTCTCTAACGTTACTTGAAATAGGCGTTGCCTCCCACCCGAACAAAACTTGTCATCAATCAATAAGGTTCAGTCTGATGAATCAAAAAGATAAAACTTGAAAGCATCATCATAATGAACAAATAATTCTGTCAAGGAGCCTCCACACACACGCACACACAAACATAGAGGAGCCTTATAAAGTTTGTCTTTGTTTACGACCATCCCTTTCATCAACCAACTTTTATTTATTGACAAAGGACACCGCACTTTCCTTACGTAAATTACCGCTCAGCTCAATTGAACTGGAACCGGGCTGATTTTGTTCAGAATTTCATGCTGATCATTTTTGTCCACGGCACCAAAAAATTTCAGCCGTTGGGTCACCCGCTACAGGTCAAAATGTGACCCGTGTATGTGTATAGGGCCAAAATTTAGTTTTCTATAAAAAATTCTGAAACTTACCAAAAAGTTGCCTCTTGCCCTTCCCATCAAAACTTGTATTACGGTCATAGTGAAATGTTCCCTTCCCTGACCTCCAGGGGTCATTATTTATTATCATGTCATTATTCTTTATAAGATCAATGTAGCTACCATTGTTGTATATTATCAAATGCAAGCAAGTGGCGTCGAATTTTGTAAGAAAAGTGCAAAACCTATTGAGATCTCTGGAGGTCGACGGAACAATCATCCGAAAAATTGCCCACTTAAATGATGGTCAGGAAGGTGTCTAAGGATACTACGTACCTGCAAAACTTCGCTTAAAAACAGAAAGCTAATGGCCCATGCGATGCTTGCCATATCTTTTCTCTCTTTCAACGTTCATAGTCTTACTCTGATTTGACAAATTCCAATGAAAATCCGCATTTTAGATAAAAATGGCCCGAAGCAGTTTCGGATTACTTAATTTAGAAAAGATTTATAATTCTTGAACTAATCATGATACTTCCTAACCTGTTTGTAGTGTCCTTACCGAATACAATTCAAATGATCGAAGCGGCGTCAAAACCCAGCAATTAAATTCACTAAAAACTACACTTTGAAGCCTCCGTGAATCAGGGCCGTAGCGTCACGGAGGCAGGTGGTTGCGATGCAACCAGGCGCTACAAGGGGCGGAGGCAGAGGGGCGCAAGATTTGATGTCAAGGGGCGCTTTTTTGCCTCAAATCACAAATATTTTTTTAAAAATCTGTTTTGA
>WJFB01002120.1:0-22128 GCA_009870185.1 Pygmarrhopalites habei
TATCCGGATATCCTAACTCTATAATGTATCACGCGACAAAGTTTCAAAGTCCTGAAATAAAAACTTCCAGAGATATTCAAAGTAGTCTTTATAACAGAACTTAGGGGGCACCGTGTAGACAACAACAAAGTTTGACGACACAACCAAAGCTTCCGGGATCCCTTCTCGTATATTAGAGAACAGGGATGGATGTAAGAGCTACTGTCACTACCCGAACTGCATTAGCAAATTGCTCTATATTTAGGTGGACAATACCAGGGACCAGTTATTGAGAATTGAAGTGAGGGAGAGAGATGGAAGGGGAAGAGAAATGTCATTTTTTTCAGCGTCTCCATGAAGCCAAACTTAAGTCCTACAATAAACAGACTCCTTCACAATGACAGAACAATGAGAAAAGTTTACTTGTGTGTGTCATTCAGATTGAATCTTCCTCATCAAAATGAACAGAGTGTGTATACCATGTGACGGTCTCAGATTTGGGTGTGAAAATTGAATGAGACAGCCCATGATGTAAATGTCCAAATCTCAAATTTGAAAAGTTAATCGTGACCTCCATCATGTAATATGATATTTAAAAAATATATAGGTCAAAAAGTTATACTGTCGAGAAATGATGAGTGAGTGAAGTCAAGACTAGTAATTTACTCCTTTATTTCATTCCACTCCCTCCACACAAAAGGACATTTCAAAGAAAGACCAATTCAATTGAACTAATTGCATTCGAACGATCGAATTAGCTTTCAAACATTTGAATAGTATAAATGGCTTCTCTTGAATTTGTATTCTTTTGTGGTGTATCATACTCAATCTTCTTGTATTATGGTTGGATGGCCACAATGTTGTACTTCCCAGGAAGTATACCCCAATCAAGTTATCCCATCTCTCTATTAATAATTGGATAGTACACTCTTCAATTAAATGGTCATTTCGAGGAATTGAATCAACTTGAAATTTGTTTTGATGACTTAATCTTTTTTGTTTAAAAAATACAACATACGAGACTCACTTGTAGGACATTTCTCCGAAAACTCTGTCTCCACTGTAAATAAACTGAGTAAGAGTTAATAAATTTTCTTATCCCTGACTGATGAAGACTCTTGAACAACTTTTCTCGTCTCCACAACAAGACTTTACTCGGAGGAAGACATTCATTTCGTTTAACACACATGTACAGGGTGTCAAGGAATCAAGACATTTGAACTTTATACAAAATATTCATTCAATTATCCTAAAGCTTGACTTTGTAAAGGCTAACAAGATGTTTACTGATGCAACACCCTGTATAAATTATTTACTTTTATCCAATTCCATTTTTTGGAACTACACTACATCCGATGAAGAGAGATCAGGAAGAAACCTAATTAATCTGAATTCAACTTTCTGGTAAATCGGAAGACGTTCTCTCCATCATCATTCCCATAACATGAAATTAGCGTGAACCCCTAATGACTAGGAAAGTTGTTACACAGCTTCATCTTCGGCTGTACTAAGAAGTACACAAAATACAAATTATAATTTATATTTAACCAAAACTGCCAATGAATCAAAAATCCACACTCATACACACCAAAATTTTTATTGTAGATACTTGTCTCATAATATTATATATTTATTCAATATGTGCGTACACAGACGCACAGTGTGGCGATGAGAAACAAAAAACGTTGACAATGAATAAAATTTAGGATTTGAGAGTCCACTCTCTCGCTTGATTTCAAGCCTCGTCATCTCAATAAATTTCGTGCTCGATGGACTCGAAGAAAGGGAGAGGGAGAGAGAGAGAAACAGAAAAGTTCCATTTCCGTCTCCCCCATTTCCTCTCCTACACACAGTTTTTTAGATTCAAATTCACATCACCTTCCCAAAGATCCTCTCTCCTCCTCTCATCTGAGCCTTTTCCCAGCCCTGCACATTCATCTGTTTGTGTGTGTGTGTGTGAAGTCCTAAATAAAAAATTCTTGTAAAAAACAGTTGCAATCGGAACTGGTGCTCTTCGTGCTGTGCACTTATGAAACTTTTTGAATTTCTTGTTGAGAGAGTGTAATCAGTAGCGATTGACTAGGTTTTTGTCTGCAGAGACAGAGAGAGAGAAAGATCGTCCACACACACTCACACACGCACACACCTCCCCTTAAAGTCCTAATCAAAAGAATGTGTGGCGGATATTAACATTCAATTGGCGGCTGCAAAATATGGTGCAATGACATAAAAATAACAATAAAAACTTGACCTTTTCTCTATCCTCTTCACAGACACACACACTCAATTGTACATTCTGCAATGGTGTGATAGTGCTGAAAGGTAACCCTCCAGGTACTCTGTAGCCGTGTGACACACACACATACATGTATAGTGTATGAAGAGAGAGTACCGTTTTGTAAAAGAAGGAGAAAGTCAGTCCACACACATCATTTATTGTTCGAGACACTTCCAATATAATAGGGAAACTTCAATTGAGTCAAAGAAGCTGGAGCTCTTCTCCTTTGATTGTGAGGAGCTCATTAAGCGCTTTCACTCTTTGCTGTACCTGTACTTTCTTTTATCACCAGTCCCTTGTACTTTCAATAAGATTATTCTCTCAAGTATTTTGAAAAATTTCTTCAGTCCATCCTCTCCCCATTACCTCCCCCATCTCTAAATTTGAACTACTCTAAACGTAATTTTAAAAAAGAAGACGGAGGGTGGGGGTGGGTGGGTGGAATACAAAAAAAGTTTTATTATAATGATAAGGAATTGTTCGAGAGATGAAAGAGAAAGAAGGAGAAAGGGAGTGGAAAGAGCTCTTGAGCTTCAATCACATAATCTCCTTCTTTTTATGGTACCTTTGAGAAAGTGTCTTTGTTAGGAAGGGAAGTGTTCTTTCTCTTTGTACTTTCACAGACTAATGGTGTATGTATATGCACACCAATAGGAGTAAGTTCTAAACAACCATTTTATATGTAGGGTAGGACAGTGGGGAAGACAGGTAGACCAACGGATTTCCAGTGTAGACACACACACACAAAGAGTCATCCAATGTAGAGGTAATGAGAAGATGCCAAGGGCCAAAGCTGATCACAAAAGCTGATATAGTAGTTCAAAAGTTTGCAAAAATAACATATCTATCCATTGTATGGACATCCATCCATGGAGAAAGTGAGAGAAAGGATACGAGAGAAAGAACGTCCTTTCGCTACTAATGAAACTGAAGGGAAAAGTCACAGAGAAAAAAGGAGACAGTTCAAGTGCAAATGAATCAATGAGAAAAGTGAGGAAAGAAGAAGAAGCTTGGAGAAGTCTTGTCACTTTCGTGGTCATTGGCAGACTGGTGAAAGTTCATTTGTCATCATCATCACCATTTGAAATAAACTTTCCACACATTTGCTAACATACAAAACGTTTTCTTATACTTCCTTATAACATAAGTAGATATGTAATTGGATATAATTTGGTAAAAGAAAAAGTGGATGATGACGTCGATGGCCTTGTCACTATCTAATCAATTCCTCCCTTCCTTTCTCTTCCCGGAAAAATGTGACCATAGCTTAAACTTGAAGGGATGAATTCCAGTCTCTTTTGATTCCAGCAAAAAGAGATCGAATGTGAGTGTGTATTTTCTTCAGTATAATTTTTCTTTGTTGAAACTCTAATATTCTAAGTACACCCACACCCACAAAATATCGAGAGAGAGAGAGATTACTTTTTTCTCTGTATTTTGAAACTTGATTCATCTTGGATAAAAACTTGTCTCCGCCCACCCACACACACACACACACACTCTCTCTTATTCACTCATGCCACTTTCTTGACTGAAACTTTGTAGAGTGGATGAGAAACTGAAAGTTGTTAACATTGAAATGTGATTAAACTAAAAATCTTCAACTTTCATTTCAAAATAAATTTAATGAAGAGTTCAGGGAAAGGACACATGTATACTTATATGTGCATAAAAAATATGAAGGAATTTTCATAATGTGTGGCAAACTGGCAGTAATATTTACACACTTTTTATTATCATGTACTTACTACATGGGAAGAGCTAAAAGAAAAGGTAATAAAAAGCAATTCTGCACAAAAAGGATTCAAAAATTAAAAGTTGTCTTCCTCTATCATCATTACAGGCAGAGATTCCTCTGTGTCTGTAATGTGGAATGGTGAGGGTGGTACTCATAATAAAAGTATATTTAAGTACCTACTTTCAACAACACAACCTTGTTTCAACTTTGAGAGGTCTCAGGATGCTCAGGACAAGTAGATTAAGAGTAGAGAATCTAATTAGATATTGAAACTAGTGGGTGTACATAATACATCTATGTACGAGTCTGTCTTACAGGTTTATATGCATGTAGAACATATATACATAGGCTTTATATGGAAGTATACATTCACGACCCCAAACTTTCTCCACTCGAAGGGAAACTGAAGGGAGAAAAAAAAGACGAGGAGGAAATCAAGGTTGAAGGAATCCTCTTGGTTTTTTGGGGGTACAAAGGAAAAGTGAAAATCAATACAGGAAACGACAATGTAGAGAGAGAGACAGAAATGTGGAGGAGAGGAGGATAAATCCCAATTTGACACTCATCCACGCCGTCGATCGTACAAAAATTCCAAAGAGTTTAAGCTCCACTTCCTTTTCAATTTTGTGTGTGTGTGGTTTCTGTGTGTGTGTGTGTGTGTGAGGGAGAAAGAGACGATAGAAATATAAAAACAGTTCTTTCATATCCGTGTATCTCAGAGCATGAGGGCATGTAAAAGAAGAAAAACTGACCAAATTCTCCGAATTTCTTCCACTCCCCCTCCCAAAAAAGATACACAAAATGCTATTTCTAGAATCCATTCACGTTCACAATAGCCAACACTGTACATACTTAGTCTTCTTTTATTAAATTCTGAAAACGATATCAATACAACCACAAACCTTCAGTCCTACTCCTATACATGTACTTTTGTGTCTACTTTCGTGTGTTCTCAGACCACTGCTCTGATATTTTATTTATGTTTTTTTCGTATTTAATTTCAAATGAAAAGAATAGTGGTGAGGTGATCTCTACCTGAATACGAAATAGCATTCCGATTGTTCATTTCAAAGTAGACAACTTCATTTCCTCCTTTAAGTAGTAAAAGTTGTTCAGGCAGATGAGAGAGTGTGTGTTTATATATATATATATACAGTATTTAACTCCCAAAATAAATTCAACAGTTTCTATTTCATTACTATGCAGGTTCGTATTGTGGTGTGAATAAAATGTATTGATCTGTGAAAAGAATGAAGAGGTTACATAGATCTCATGCTGATGTAGTTGATTTGGATTCAAAGCACACCAAAATAAAAGTAAAATTCAATTTTTTTTACATTTTTAAACTTTATGTGGATCAAAGAATGAGGGCTTTACTCCCATAGTCTCCCACTACTGTACAAATGCATATGTGATACAGTAAGTAGGGTAGAATGAGTAGGCAGAAAATTTTGACAAACAAAATTATTTACGTAATCACACACACACACTCCTGTGCAATTTTGAGGAGGCAGAGGAAATGATAGGGAATGTTTTGTGGTTAGAGGAGAGAGTCAATAAAAATATTTTCTCATAATCCATTCATCCGTCCTACAGATTCTTTCCGGTGACGCAAAAAGGTGCAAGGGGATAAATGAGATAATTTTCAGTTTTCACATGTTTTTCGGATATTTGCGTAGTAAAATTCGTGACCTTTCTGAGGGGCTCTCATAAAGCCAGTGGTCCTTTTTCATTTTGAAAAAAATCATCCTATATAACCCGTGAAAGAACAGATAGTTGTCCGAAAAAATCCACCTTTGCTTACATAAAGAAGTTGTCTTCACAGAATGAAAAGAGAAAGCAAAGAGGAGAAGGAAGATGTCAAAGGGGTGGGAAGTATCAGTTGGATACTTTGTGTATCTCCCTTACAATAAATACAGAATGTGGATCTGTGTGTGTCTGTCAGAGTAGCCTGGTCAACTGGATATTTTGATATATTTTCAAAGAAAATTATACATGTGTGTGGAAAAATGATAATATCCTTCAGTCTCTGTTTGTATGTGAATATGTATATGTGATGTGTATCGGGAGTTGTTGGGACAATACAGTTTAATGTGGTGTGCTGTGTGTGTGTCCTTGTACAGTTTGAAATGTCTCTTTTGCAATAAACAGTGAGGTCCAAAGATGTCTTTTCTCAGTGTCATGTAAATACTTTTTATGAAAAAAGGGAGAGAGAGAGAGCGAGAGAGAATAGAGGAAGGTCAAAGAAAATTTCCCAGTGGAATTCAGTGGAATGGAAATGCATTTTTTCGGACAACTGGAAAATGTGTAGGAGGAGGACTGACTATATGTATATGTATGGAGTGGTATTTTGAATGTACAGGATGCAGGAGTAGGACTTTTGGTTGATCAAACACAATTTATCTCTTTCTGTCTTATAGATATTCAGTTTTAATATGACATATTTTTTGCACACACTCAAAAGTTATGGAGTCTTATATGTACATTTTAAAAATTCTTTTGATATGACATGTCATTGCTGGAGTAAATCTACATAGTAGAAACTAACCTTTTTCTGGAATAAAATGAAAGTAGTTGTCACGATGTGAACACCATTTTCCTCTCTTGTGGAAAGAAAATCAGAAGGATATGTACAAACTCAGTATTTTCACTTTAGTTTAGTTCCACAAACTGTTGAGTATTTAGATTGATTTTGAAGGATCCGAATAGTACTCACGTCACATGTATGTTGTGTGTTTGACTGATTGTTATTCACTGAAAAAGACTGATGGGACCTGGACAGACTTTCTCAAGGATACTGAAAGTTGGTAGAATCATTACTGGGGGATCACACAGTCTGGAAAGAGGTTTCAATTTCAACGTGTGTCATATTATGGCAGCTGGGCCTGTGAGAAATTAATAGATGAAAGCAGATCGCTGGCTGTTTGCGGTTTGCTTACGCACAATTTTTTCATTTCATTTATTTATAATATGCAAATTTTCACTCTCATGTACTTTTTGTGTGGGCAGGGTATTATAATTATTATTGCTTACGTTACAAGGTAGGATTGCCTGTACAGATATAGAATGTCTTACCATAACTTACCTGATAGCCAATATTATGACATACAAATATTTGTGTCATATTACAATTATTAATTTTACGAATACAAAATTAAATTTTTAAATGGCCTTTTAAATTCTGCAATAAATTTGTACACAAGAAAACTTTATCATGCACAAAAATCCTTGGATGAGCAGACAGATTCGAACAAAATTTTTTTTGTCGAAAATGCGAAAAATGGGAGCATGAAAGACTGACCGGAAAAATTTTTTTTCGTCGGAGATATTGTTCTAAATCTACAATGTCAGCCACACAGAGAGTTCAGGTAATTGTTCCTACTCATTTTTATTATATTTTGACACTATTTGTGCGTAAGTGTACTTGTAAAGGTAAATTTGATTTGACTCTCGTTTAGCAATGGATGACCTTTAGTCGTCTCTGGTGGTTGTATGATGCCAGGTGGCAAGATCCTTTCAAGTCAGCAGTAGTTTTAGCCAAACATTTAAAAGGACAACACAAGCCTATATACGGAGGATCACATGGTAAGAAATCATTATGAAAGTTTACACACCATGTGAAAATGTGAATATGAATAGTGTACAAAAATTTTGTTCCTTGGTATACATAGTTGACTGTGGTGACCACGTTGTTGTAATTAACACCAAGGATATTGCTATGAATGCGGACGAATGGTTTTATCGAGTTTATTTTCATCACACTGGGTATCCGGGAGGGGCTACATGGACCAAGGCGTGGGAATTGCACAAGAAAAATCCAACAATGGTAAGTAACATGCTTCATAAGATTTGACTTAAATCATTTGAGTGTAATTTTGAGCTCTTTTCTTAAAGGTTTTATACAAAGCCGTTTACTTGGCAGTCAAATCCAGGACACACGATGACAGAAGAAAAACCAGAATGTGTAGACTTCATTTGTATCCGGATGAGAATGTTCCCCCAGAGATAATGGCCAATGTCTCTGACCAAATCCCACAGCTTCGACAGAAGCCAAAGAAAATTACTGACTACTCGGAGGAAGATATTAAAACTTTCCCCAAGTTGTTTGACTATCCTAAAGATTATATTTTGAAATAGGGTTCATGTATTTATCTATAGTTGCCTTTTTTTAAAATGTTATGAAAGTAGTCACAACTCGTAAGAGTTTCATTAATTATTCAATGTATCATAATTTACCATTTGTATAGAGAATAAACTCATTTTCAAAAATGAAGTTATCAAAATACAACATTTGTTATCTTCATAAAACTCACACTTTCATCAACTAAAGTAAGAATGCAAGGATGTCAGTGCCAAGGACAACTAGCGAGTGCGGGAGTGAATGGTTTCAAAGTGTCGGCGAAAGAATTTGGACAAGATCAATGTTTATCTTAGATAATTAATTGAGAACAGCATTTGTTGGATGTGATAGGAGGGATGAAGAGTGTGGAATAACTTCAAGTTGAAAGCAATTCTACTATCCACAATGTTCAGTTATAAATCAAGATACGTCGTTCAAGCTCTACTTTTTAAGTCACATTTACCCAAGAGATTTTTCATCAGAAGTCTATCAACGGGACATCCAATTGCATTGGTAATAATAAATGCCCTTTTCTTTCTCATTTATTACTGAAGAATTTGTAAATTACTATGTTGTACAATGTTGTTCAGGACAATGAACTTACTACAGAAGTTAAGAAAGCAATTGAAGAAAAATGGGGAAACAAAGTGTACGGATTAACAACTCCTGAAAATTCTCCAAAGAATGGAAAGTTAAAGTATGTCTTGTCCATGTTCCCGTACCCATCTGGTCATTTACATCTTGGCCATGTTCGAGTTTATACTCTTAGTGATGTCTTAGCAAGATTTAATAGACTTCGTGGATACGAGGTAAAAATTGTGGTTTCTGATGTAAATAGTATAATGTTTTACATAATATTGAGTTAACAGTATAATATATTAAAATTGTTACATGTTTCAGGTTGTCCATCCAATAGGATGGGATGCTTTTGGTTTACCAGCTGAAAATGCTGCAAGAGATAGAGGAATAGATCCAGCACAGTGGACAAAAGACAACATTGCAACAATGAAAGACCAAATTGTTAAAATGGGCTGTTGTTTTGACTGGGATCGTGAGTTATCAACTTGTGATCCAAGATATTACCAATGGACACAATGGATATTTCTAAAGTTATGGCAAGAGGGACTTTTGTACAAAAAACGGGTAAGATGGATAAATTACGTTTATGCAAACATATTACATACTTGAACTTTTTACATGTAATAATGCTAATAACAATCTTTCTCATTTTCTTAGAGTTACGTGTTCTGGGATCCTGTTGATCAGACTGTTCTTGCCGAAGAACAAGTGGACGAGGAGGGACATTCATGGAGATCCGGTGCTAAAGTTGAAAGAAAGTTACTCAAACAATGGTTTGTTCGTACTGCTGTCTACGCAAAGAAATTATCTGCTGGACTGGATTCAAATTTATTAAGGTTGAAGAGTTTTAGTCTATATTACAATTATTAAATAATATTTGTAGTAGTAATAATTGTAACTTAATTGGTTCTTTTTATTTAGAGAGGGGTGGCGATCTGTTGCGGATATACAAAAAGGTTGGATTGGGCCAATTCAAGGCTTTTTTAGTGACTGCCATGTTCTGTCTGAAAATAGTTCTCTCGATGAGACTCTTCGTATTTGGTTTTCTTCTCCTGAACCACTTCGTCATGCTCAATTTGTCATAATTAGTCCGAGTCATTATTTAGTTGAAAATGAAGAGAATGTTGCACATACTTTTTCTAATGGTTTGAAGCAAATGAATTTTATGGTGTTGAATCCTGCTACTGGAATTAATCTCCCAGTTTTTACTGGACCTGATTCAATGGAATTGCCCATAATCCCACAATCCGCTGACTGTAGAATAGATGAAGTTTTAAATCCTGATACGTTTCCGACGATTGCCCAAAATGATTCTTTTATGACTGAAATTCGAAACGCTTGTGACAATCGAAAGGTAAGTTTTTTGAACTTCAATCTTACTTTCAAAAATTTTAAAATTCATTACTTTCTGTGTATTTCCAGAAATATTTACTGTATTCATTTCTTTTCTTTTTTTGGCTTTTGATAAAAAGCTGATTGGTACATTTAAAAAAGACCATGCACATCCTTTTGTGATTCATCCTGCAAGTCTGAAACTGCATGACTGGCTTGTTTCTCGACAACGAAAATGGGGTACTCCAATACCGGCAGTTGAGTGTGCCGATTGTGGAATGTCATCAGTTGTTGACCAGTCTTATCTTCCCTTTAACGAATCCACTGACATCAGTTCTGTAAAGTGTCATAATTGTGGTTCTTCAAATTTGACACGAGACACTGACACTCTTGATACATTTTTTGACTCTTCTTGGTATTACTTCCGTTATCTTGATGTGAACAATAGTACTTCAATATTTGATCCGGAAAAGGTGAAACCTCATCTCCCAGTCGATATTTACATTGGTGGACTAGAGCATGGTACTCTTTCTTTTGATAAATTTGTTGCAATACATTTAGTAACATGTCTGATGTACTCTAAATGATTATGTGGAATATTTTTACGTAGCACATTTACATCTGTACTATACCCGGTTCATGAGTTACTTCTTGGAAAAGTTGGGATTGATCCATGTCCATGAACCCTTTCATTATTTTATTCCTATTGGAGTAGTCATGGCAGAGAGTTACCGTGTTCAAAGGACTGGAAAATATATTACCCAGAGTCAAGTCGAGTCAAGTAAATTTTGAACATTTTTATCTTTCATTTAAGATTTTGGACTAAAATTTGTTAATTTATTAATATTATTTCCATTTGCAACTAAGTACATAATATGTTTGCCTAATTTGTATTTCAGAAGACAAAAGATTAGTTGACAAGGAAAGTGGATTATTTGTAGCAAAGAAATGGGAGAAAATGTCAAAATCTAAGAATAATGGAGTTAACCCAGAACAGGTCATTGGAGAATATGGAATTGACACCACTCGCCTTCTGACACTAGCAGCTGTTGCTCCAGCGTCTCCTCGAAAATGGGAACCATCTCGTAAGTTTTTTACATTCTTGAAATTTTATCATCATTGATTTAAACATGAAACTTTATTTGGTTGTCATTTGTATTACAGAATTCTCAGCGTATTTAAAGTTTCAAAGGAAAATGTGGGTCTGTCTAAATAATTTCTGTGATGCAAAAGAAAAGGATTTGCTTGAAATCATTGATGATGACGAATGGACGAAAACAGAAGAGTATTTATTTGATAGAAGAAATTATTTTTTGAGAGACATTATCCGCAACTATGGGAAGACACATCAGATTAGTGTCGTCGTGACTCGATTGCAAGAAATGTTTAATAATTTGCTTGTAAGTGTTGACATTTTTCCTCATTTTGATGAACGTCCACTGTCTTTGCCCTTTTTTGTAGCATTAATTAATGATAACACATTTTACACTGAATATCCAGTGTAGAATGCGAGAGTACATACATGGGATCATTCTAAAAACCTCATAATAGCAGTAGCTGACGATGACAATGCAATTTTGTATTAATTTCAATCTCGTATATGATTTTCATGGGATAATTCATTTTTTTGTACAGAAAGTTTCCAAAA
Organism: Pygmarrhopalites habei; assembly: GCA_009870185.1. NCBI lineage: Eukaryota > Metazoa > Arthropoda > Collembola > Symphypleona > Arrhopalitidae > Pygmarrhopalites > Pygmarrhopalites habei. The sequence continues at coordinate 11,675 of WJFB01002120.1, forward strand.
ATCAAATGAAAGGAAGCGTCCAGTTTGAAAGGATGGTTGGATTGGGTATCATTTGTTCCTATCCCGTAATGCCGGCTTTCAGTGCTCAGTTGTGGGAGTCATTCCGTGATGTTGCAAATTTGGCAGAAAATGAGTTCAGTTTGGTGAGTTAAAAAAACTACTTACTTGAGGATATTCCGTTGTGTATGATTATTAATGTATTTGTAACCAAATGTCTCAAATTAATTTCTTAGGCTGAGTGGCCTACATATACTGTCGAAACTTTTTCTTAAAAACTAGTACCTAAATAGTACAGAATGAAAATTGATTTTATTTATTTTTGTATGACTACAGGACAAGAATGTTTGGGAACAACGGATTCCTACGATCGATCCAAATTACAACCTAGAATTGATCTGTGAAGTATCAGGAGTTGAAGTCTGTACAATTAATGTGCCACGTGCAATTTTAGATAATTTAGAACTCAATATAGCTTTAGACATGGCACTTGAGCATCCTAAAATAGAGAAACGTGTGCCTAGAGAGACATGTTCTGTGCTGTCTTACACAGTTGAGCCAAATTTCAAAGCCTGGCTAAACATCATCAACACAGATGAGGAAGAAAGAAAGAGGCAATATATGCTTGCGAAACAAGGTAATGTTGTTTCTGATGGGAAATAGATCATATACTTTTCAAATAATTTTGTAATCAATTCACATTTCAAGTTGAGATTACAAATATGGAAATTCTCAATATCTTGTATTATCTATCCCTCTTTGTATATGAGACTTATTGCAAAAGTAATAAGAAATAATAAATTCAAAAATATAGTCTGATTTACTAAATATTCGAAATAGTCTGTTTCACACAGATATTTACAAAAATTTTAGCCGAGTCTTGTTATTACAAAAATACCAATTTCTGTTTTTGTAAAAATAATTTTATCAAAATAGGTATTTAATTTAAATTTAATTTATTGTTGAGCAAGGGATAGACTGACTTCCACTTCACCAGTGTAGCCATTACACGGTATATCTTCTAATTGTTTTATATATTCTTGGGGTAATTTGTTCTCTTTGGCCCCTCTTATAATCACATTTTTATACACAGTGGAAGGTTTCAGACTCTCTCCATGTTTGGCGATTGATTCCTGTCGACACCGATTCGTGAGTTTGTAGACGGAACAGTCTACAGTCTTTCCCTCTGATTGTACTTGTATGTCATGTCGTTCATAAATGCTATCATCAACTCCCTCCTGTCTAGATATACAAATAATAATTAGTCTATGTTAACTCTGAGAATCGCAACATGTACACTGGTAGTAGTTCAAATTGAATCCAACCCATATTATCATTATTATTAATGCACTCTCAAAGTGTGGTAATTAATTTTGTGCAGGCGCGTAATTTTCTCCTGATATATTTTTTTTGTTGACTCTAATTGCGTTCAAATTTTGTCAGCATTATAATTAGTATAATATGCCTAGAATTTTCTAGGTAGGTAGAGAGAGAGAGAGACTACCATGTAAAATATGTTGCGCTCAAAAATGTACCTACAGGGTACCACTGCTCACTCACCTATCCAACGATGTCATATCTTCCAAGTTTAATTCCCACAAAACGCCGTACACATTGGAAGTGGGATCGGGAACAATATTTGCGGCAGCTCCTTTCCATCGCTTACTCATGTAGCCAAACTCTAAACGATAGCCCTGTGAGAAAATTCAACACGAAAACGTGATATAATCAATTAAAAAATTGCATTATTTATTTTCTCCCAATCCTCTCTCCCCCTCCCCCTCCGTCTCCGTCTCTCGCGTCCAAGTCCAGCATTGCATTAGCTGAGACTTGAGATTCTCATCGTGATGTATAGTTTTTCATAAGATTAGGGGTGGTTACGTTGAGAAAGGGAAATCAAGTTTTTTTTTTTATAAAGTCTTGATTCTACCCCAAAATTGGGTGTGTGTGAACTCATAGTGTACAAACTATGTATTGTATAATGGAGAAATTTTGTATTATTATTATACTGTACTCACTTGAAGCAGTCCGATTGATTTCATGATAGCCGACTTGTTGTTTAGTTGGATCCTCTCCGTCAAAAGATTACTTCCGTAGGCAAAATAAAGAAATTTGTCTAGAGATTTATCCTGTTTATCCGAGGTCATCGTGTTCCCCCTCTTTTTTTTCTATAGACGACCTTAATTGTATTGATTAGATTATTAGAATGCACAATATGTTCCGGCTCTTCCTACTAACCTGAAATTACCCCTGCATTAAAAATGAATACTCAGTCTACGTGCTTTTGCTCAATGACTGGCACTAGAATTTTTGGGCTTAGTCATCATCACTCGTCCTATCTCTCTTACACTTTGTTACACAGTAATACACAGTGTGTGTGCGTGTGTGTTATTTTACAATAGAGCTTAGAGTCGAGAGAGTTTAGAGTACAAAATTCCTCAAAAAGATTGAAACTGAGGTTTTGTTTTTTAAGAGAGTGATAGCAACGATAGGATATGACTTCAAAATTAACCCGGGTTCTAATCCTTGTCCCTATACCGGGTATTAGCCTTTATTTTCATCTCCATGCTTTTCCCTCCATACTGATCCTCTGACTAAACTTTAAGTCTCAAAGATGAAAACGATTATTTGAGATGGACTATATAAGTTAGCTAGATGAATATTTGGAATTACATAGGGAATTTGATTATGTGTGGACATTGTCTGGGTCAAGAATTTTAATTTCTGTGGTTAGTTAACTTATTTGGTAAGTTGCTAAGGATAGTGTATAAAAAAATTCAAGCCACTCATGAGCACAAGGTGAGTTTAGTGAATTGGTTTGTTCATCCTGCGTCTGTTTGTGCAGGACATTGTGTGTGTGTGGAGTTGGTAGTGACTACATGTACATATAAGTATAATAAAAAAGGCTTGGAAATGTGTATGACTAAGTTCTTTAGCTAAAAGTTGAGGGTTTTTCTACATACAACAGAACAGACACTATCCAAAGTGAGTGTGTGTGTGTGATTCTGTTTGTACGCGAGAGCTCTCCTTGAACCCACCTCTATATAAACTTTTAACTCTAAAAGTCTAGTTGAAAAACAAACGACGTTCCTCATTACACAAGTCATGGCAGGGTGTGTGTGTGTGTGTGTGTATGATGTAGCAGCTTAGTCTAGCATTGTGAAAATTTCACAAAAAAACATCTATAATTATTAGTCAGCCATGCTATCAATTTATTACTCTTAATTTTTTATTTCCTTCACTCATGTTCCACAGTCACAGAACAGGCAGCAGTAGCATCCTTCGTTAACTAACTCTCTACCCTCCCCACAAAAAGGCACACATACACACACACAGTCATGAGGTATAAAATAAACTTGTACTGGATTATGAACTAACCACCACACAGAAGATCACAAAACTATTATTATTATTTAATAATAATTACTATGATATAACAAACCCATTTCAATCTACACACACGATACTAAGTATAATGTTTAACTGATTGCTGTGAGTACACTGTAACATTGTATTCATATTTTTAATAATACAACCTCCAACTTTATTCCCTCATACTACACCATTCAAGTTATGAGCTCATCAATGATTACAAATTAGCTTTAAATGTTTTATGATCCCCTGTCCCGTCCACTTTCCGTCGATTCATCCCTTCCTCACACTTATTTCCCTCCATTCACTGTACCTGGCCTTTTTTTGAAGGAAAAAAAGTATACTCAAAACACACTTTCAGTTCCTCTAGGGATGATCATCAACAATTTTTCCATCCATTCCCTTTTTTTGACTGGAGTGGAAAAATCGTAATCAAGAGCAAAGTAAAGGGTGGTGGAATCAACTGGTAATAATGGATAATCTTCAATTACTATCATTCCTCCAATATGAGTCCACCTTTTCGTTTCATTTTTTTGCAAGACACGTTTTCCTTTGAGCTTATTTTATTACATAGAGTTTGCACACGACTCTGTGTGTGTGTGTGTGTATGTGTGTGTATCGTATCATCATTCCGGTTTACACCACGTGTTCCGACCAACAACATGTTGTACAGTGTATGTAAGGTATGTATACGAGGTACACTTTTACTCACAGTAAAGTTCATGATCGTGGAAACACTTTTATTGAGCAAGACCAATTATTTGGACTGCTTGTTTCACTAAGATCCTCTTGAGGCTCTTTTGATCTCTCCACACACACACACACACACAAACACACACTACAGATTTGAGAGTGTGTATCAGTGGTTTGTTCAATTATTATTCCAATGATGTTGTTGTTCTGTGTGTGTGTGTATGTGAGTGTGTAAACGAGTGTAAATTCTGTAAAATACAGAGAGAGGGGGGAGATTGCAGTGTAGTAGTGGGTATGTAACTACACCAAATGTAAATTTCATTGACTTTGACTGACATTTGCACGTTTTGAAAAGTTGAAATATCGCTCATAGCAATAACTTAAAAATTAAGCACTCTTATTTATGACCGCAAACCTACCTATCCCATATGTCATAATACATACGAATCGACAAGTGCAAATAACAAAACGCCTGTGGCAAACAAACACCTTGAAGTTATATGCACACACACACATACACAATGTGTGTGTGCTATGTCTGTCTCCCTGTTTTGTATGGTGTGTGTAGAATTGGATTGAAAGTCTCAAGAAAAAAAAGTTTTCCTCACAGACTTCTCCACTGTCATGGTTCATCATCATCGTGGGTAAATGACTTGCCATAGTCTATCTATACACCCTCCCTCACTATACCACAGACTCTGTCTTACATATCCACATGCCACACTCAGGACATTCAATCCTGGAACATTTTCTTCATGTGTGTGTGTGTGTGTGTGACTGGTACATATAGTGCATAAATGTGCTTGTATTAATTCAGCCAAAGACCTTGACAAAATACTTTTAATGAAACACACACACCTACTCCTCAAAGAGAGAGAATGTTCAAAGCAAAGAAGAGCTGGATTATTTTCCCTCACTTCCAGTCATCCTCACAGAGCTTTACTGAAGATGATGACACATCCGACTGGAAAAATATGAGAAAAATCTCTCTCTCTCTCTCTCTCTCAGGTGGAATTCTTACTTTGAGAAAGATGCTCCCTCTTTATCCATATATTGTGATTTGTGTTTACAAAAGTACTGGATCTCGGATGGGTTCCACCTCCGACACACACACAACCACAACAAACAACAAGAAAAAGATTTATAAAGGGGGAAATGCCTGGAAACATTTTCTAATTCTTGATGAGCTTATTCTAATTTATTCAATCCAGATATTTCTCCAAAACGTAAACAAACAAACAGTGAGAGTTCAAAAAATGAAGGGATGACCTGTTTATTACACTGGATAGATGAGCATGTTTAAATGATGTAGGTTTATTTTCCTTTTCTTTATTTAGAATGTGTGTGTGTGTGTGTTTCCATCACCTCTGTAAATCACACTGGATGAGCTAGTCCAATTACGAGGTGACAAGCGAGCTGGGGTTCACGCCTCAAAATTTCATATACTAAAGTGGGTACTGTGTTTGTCAGTCTGTGTCTGGGTAATCACATATTGTATTATTTTCGTATGAGATACTTATTTAGACTCATCATTGGTAACCAAAATGGTACATATTTTTACACATGTTTTTACGTCCTAAAGTGTGTGTGTGTTATAATACCTATTGTACATCATAAACAGGATAATCATAGAATACATTTTTATTTCAATCTTCCTCTCTCTACATACAAAATATACATATTCTTGACGAAGCTGTTAACTCTTAAATATATTGTATGATGCCGGATCTTCTTTAAATGAATTTTTCATGGAAGTTTTGAATTTCCTTTTGCTTCACATTAAATTCTACTACCTAATGTAATGTAATGTAAGCGCATTTTTTGTTCCACAAACACACACACACAAACTGGACTTGACGTGCATTCCACTTTTTTTAAAAAAAATTAAAAATTAATACAAAGCCGGTCAACAGGTACTCTCTCCCAAATGTTGAAGAATGTTCATGAAAGTATGTGTGTGTGTGTGTACGAAAATACAAGACACATTCATGACATATGTAATCCGCCTAGCCTACTGATTTTTCCCAGAAATTGGGTGAAAGAACTCCAAGGTTACTGACTGGGTCAGGCTTGAATGTCCACGGGCATTTATTTCATGGAGAGGAGAGAGAGAGAGAAAAAATACACTCTCTTACAACTTACAGGGCGGTTTTGGTTAGTTAGCCTGGACGAAGGGGTATTTACAACAGATAATGCACACACACACCACACACTTTCCACGCACCTAATATATAATTACAAGTATAGCACACCCCCTTTTCTCCCTTATCATTAGAATGTACATGATTTGGACAGAAGAATAGAAATTAATTATTCCTGGCAATCAAGTTTCATCCCATCCAGAGAGAGAGATAGAAAAAATTAAATCTTAAGTCTTTCCCTTTCGTTCCTCACTCTCAGAATTGTCTTTGCAGTCTAATATACTGCGTGTGTGTGTAATGGACCAGCTTATTTAATTCCGAAAGCATGTCCTCCACTTGTGGACAATCTATTAGGATATGATCCTTCTCTTCTTCTACTACTCAAGCCATGGCTAGTGCTAGTGTAGTCACTGGACTGATACATGACGGGTCAGACAGGAACGTAACCCGAGACACCAGAATTATGAAGATGATGACTATTATTATGTGAAAGCGGGACTTGGAATAATTTGTCAGAGTATTAATACAAGGGAAAGAATGGACGATTCATGGATATTGTGTGTGTGTGTGTGGATAAAAGAGTGTGTCCAGTCAACTGGAACATACCTCACAACAACATACAAGATGTGTATTACATTGTCCAATGGGAAGAGCGAGACTTCTATTGTCGTACACATGGGGGTAAAGATTAAAGCATAAGATCGAAGGGGATGAAGAAGAAAAAAATTCCTAATCCGTATATCACACCTTCCTTCTCCTCCCCTCAAAAAATATCTTGTTGAACTTGATTATGAGCTCTCATCATAAGTATACTTAATGGTAGAGGAGGAGGAGAAAACATTTGATGTTGATGCATTTAATGCTCATCTGCACTCTGTTGTAAACACAACCACACTGTCTGCCTGTGTGTGTGTGTGTGAATTCTCATTCTCGACATACATACATACAAATCTACTTTGTAATCCCTCAACCTATGATGATGAGATGAAGGAGGTGGTAACCGGGGAAAGTTATATCAAGGTAAAAACAAGAACATGTTGAGTGATGCATATAGTTATATCATCTTTCGTTACAGCATTCTATGTAGACGTTGGAACGAAAAGGAAATTCACCTTGACTCTGCATCAGTTCAAATGAGGATTTTGATAATGGTTACATACACTCAATCCATGCACTTCTTGTGCATCTTTAATGTTCTGAATTTTCTCTCTCAACGAATTTATGACTCACTCCATTGTAACCTCACAGATGTACATATGTCTTCTGGAAGAATAGTTATGTCAATATTTTAAAATACTTGAGTAGATATGAACATTCCTCCATTTATCTCAAGTCACATTTTGTCAAAGAGTTTTTTTTGCGACTCTTTCTTTTGCAAAGAAAAAAAACTATTTCAATAAATTAATTCCCACGCTACTACCTCCTTCTCCTCCTCCCATAATTTGCTCATGGTTAAGACAGTGGAAAAATTGTCTAGTCATTTAGATATCATTCAGTCCATTCATTTGGTCCTCCTCTCATCATACTATGCCATTCCATTATTACGCTGTAACAGTGCAATGAGGAAAGAATTCATTAGTTATGTACACTCATAGTATAGTAAGTAGTGAGTAGGATCGATCACAAAAAATACACATGTATTTCTGGAGCAGTACTTAAGATAAGGATGAGGCTGAAAATAACTCTTCTTCTTAATTACGACCACCAACTTGTCATCATATCCCTATTATAATTTTGTACATACGTAGAACGAGAACGTTGATCACTGCCGACGAACATCATACATTTTTATCTGTTATGTCCTGACACACATAGAGAAAAACCCTTCATGTGAAGATGAATTAAACTCGATCAATACAGACACATCATTCAAAAATTGTAGACAAAACTATGAGCAATTTTTTCTCTACATTATGCTTCTCACAATATTTTTGTAATTGATATTGTAAAGCAGAAGGTGACACATTTGCTTGTCCTGTTGTTGTTAGGGACGGTCTGGTTTAAATTGTCATTTCATTTAGCTACACGGTGTATACATAATATTTTTATTAATGTACCAACAGCAACCTCACAAACAAAAATTCTCCCTTCCCTCTTTTTTATCAATTTAAACTTTCTCCAAACCTGTTTTCGTTCAGATTTTTCAGCTCCAATGGATTCAGATCAGAGTGAATGTGTGTGATGTAATACATACCCGAATATTTACATGCTACACATCCACAGTTAAATAACTACACGAACAATCAAAGGAGGGGAGAAGATGAAGATCCCAAGAAATTTGTGACAATCTAACCTACACCCTTATGTACATACATACTTTACTGTGTGTGTGACCTGTATGCGGTGACAAAGTCTCTCTCTCTCTCTCATCCCTTTCAACTATTTGATGAAGAATTCGAGTCGTTTGTTGAGGAGTCAAAAAAAATTGTCATGTCACCCTCACCTCTTCCAATCTTCTCCTCCATTACATCTACATTCGTCGTAATTATGATGTGGAAAAAAAGATGGTAAAGTGGCCATAAACAGTGTAATAAATTTGTGTGTATTAATATATAACGTCTCCTAGAAGTAGTTAGACAAGTTCTTTGCCTGTGTGGACCTGTCTTTCTTCAGTAGTCCGTCTCGCTCATCAACTTGAATTCCTATCTGTGAAAGCAATAATAATAAATGCGTATATTTGGAACTTGGACGTAATAATATTACAAATAATAAGTAATAACATACATATCTCAGACAGAGCACTCACACACACAAGCACACACTTGGTCGAGTGAAATGAGACGCACGTTGTATTTTCAGTCACGACATTGACTCTTTCCTGTGGAAATTGATACGCAAAATCTAAAATCAAAGGACGGCGGTGGGGGAATAAATGAACCATGTCAATCAATTCAGCTTGTGTAGTACATAAGTACAAAAGTACATACAAAAATACAGGACGAGGTTCTTCTGGTGTCAGTTCCGTCATTGTCATATCATCCTCACACCATTAGCCTCTCTGTACTAAAATGTTCTTGTAGGAGAAAAGAGGAAGAGAGAGGGAGAGAGACATAAAAAAAGTTATATATTCTATTCTACACAATATAGTATGTGTAGTGTGTGCCTTGGTTCCTCAACCTACATAAAAATAAAAAGAGATGAACATTGTGTGGTACATCATACATGTAGATATAGTATATATTTAGAGTCAAGTTCCCATCGTAAAAACAGAAAGGATGATATGGTCTTTTGTTGTTAATATGCTAGAGATTAATGGGAAATTCTCTTATCCAACATGGTCGTGTGGACTTTGAAGAAAAAGTTGATTCAGAAAAAATTACTTTTTCAAGTCACCCTATTCCCCTATTCCCCCCCCCCCCCACACACACACAACCACACACACACACAAACTGTGGACCATATAAAATGAATTACATTTTATACACACATCATGAACTGTGTGATGTCCTGCATTGCATGTTATGAAGGGACTGATGACAAAATCTATAAAAAAATACATTACTTGTGAAATGGATATTTTAGTTTTGAATGACTATTCCTTTGGAATGGAGCGGAATAAACGCGTTAGGATTTTTTTTAAAATAGCTGAATTCCTTCTATAAAAATGGTATTTTATATTGCTGTGTGGGAGGAGTATACTTGATAGCATTAAGCATTCCGATTATTGTCAAGACATGTCCATTTTCGAAATATTTGAGGTGTAGTCTGTACAACTCGAGAGTTTAGAACAGTTTATCACAAATAATTTTGATACATAAATTTACACACAGTGCACACACACTATGCTGTGTGTTGTGAGCTGCAAACTTTATACAATTTGACACACACACAAATAAAGCATACTTAACTTATAATGAGGAAAGTTGAACTGTAGACTGAGACCACAGAATAGTAGAATTGCTTCAAAAACATCTTAGATGATGGTCATTATGAAATTCTACTGAGGGTCGGGCGAGTTATTTTACCGATTGGAAAATGTCAAATATTACCTATTTAAATCGTCGATGGATTTTTTTTTCAAGTTTTCTATGTGATTCCCTGACTTCTTTTTGACAAGAATCAGTCTTCTTTTCCAAGCTTGATAAACTTTAGAGACCAGGGTAGGAGTTATTCTGGACCACTCCTGTTTGACACAATTCCACAGTTCATGATCGGCGTTTGAAAAGTCGTCTTTTTAAGTAACCGAAGCCGAAAAAGTCCAATAGACTAGTGTCTGGTGATTTCACAGGTATATTCTTGTTGTTTATGATC
>WJFB01002121.1:0-22124 GCA_009870185.1 Pygmarrhopalites habei
CCCCCCCCCCCCCCACGATAGCGTTTTTTTTGCTCGAGACACTTTTAGGAAAAGTTGTCATAAAATTTGGGATTAATAATAATCTTAGTTTTGTCATTGATTTTGAAATATTTATAATTTTTAACTAATTTGTTTTCCAATTTTCAGATTCGAATTGCAAGAGGTTCTCGTGTCCTCGGTGCATCGGGCTATTACAAATGTGCAGGGCCAGAAGGGTACCCAGGGTCATGTAAACCAAGGTCAACTTGTGCCTCCTATTATTCTACATCGTCTCACTATGACTATGACCGACCAGACCGGTACAAATCCTGTAATTATGGATATGGCTATCGAGGTGTTTGCTGTCCTGATGTCTACTACGAAGGTCAGTCAATTTTATTTTCAACTAAAAAAATTGTGTCATTTGAATTTTAGTAAATATGAATTGTGATGATGAATAATAATTATTCAATAATTATTTAATGCGTGAATGAGTGTGGTCACCTGTTGAAATCAATCAATTTTCTTTATTTATTTACAGGGAAAAAACCTCAAGTAATCAAAATCCAACCATCTAAACGTGTCGGGTATGAAGGAGGTTACGTAAATATTTCACCAGAGGCAATCAAATTGGCTGTCAAGTATGCTCAAGATCGGATTAATCGACTGTTCAAACATGATGAACACTTGGGTCGAGGGGAGGATGACGACTCTTACTGGGGTAACGGAATTGCTCAACCAAATTATGTCGAAGAATTCCATGACATTGGTTGGGCAGGATATTTCATCGTTCTCATGACATCCTTCCTCGTCAATGAGTAAGTACTTATTACTAATTACTTACAAAGTATTACTTAGTATCGCACAAAGGGGTTTTGGTAACAACTTGATTGGTAAATTACTTTACTATGATTATTTTGTTCATGTTAGGTACGGTTATAAACCTGATGTTGTCTACGATGGAGTTGGTGGTCTTGCACTGGACAATTATTTAAATCTTCTCCCACCCGAAGTTCGACTGGTTTGTAAAAATCTGAACAACTACACTTGTAGTTCCAAATCAAAATATCGAAGTATTGATGGATCCTGTAACAATCTCAACAATCCTCACTATGGAGCTTCGAAAACAAGTATTGGTCGGATCTTGGTTCCCAGGTATAATAATAATTATTAATAGATCATAATAATATTTGTGGCTAGGTAATCTTTTACTAACATTAGAATTGCTCAGTATTTCAATTCTCTTTCTAATAACATCCTTTTTCTTTATTAAATAATATTTTTAGTTACTCGGACAAAGTATTTGGTGTTCGAAAGGCAAAGGATGGAAACTATCTTCCCCCATCCCGATTTGTCCGATCTCATGTTTTACCTGAAAAGGATGTGGGTGAAAGGGCTGTGAATACTTTGTTCACTTACTATGGACAGTTTGTCGTTCATGACGTCGCTCATACTCCATTCTACCAAGCTGATGATGGACTCTTTGTCGATTGTTGTTTTGGTTATAAAGGAGGGAATCAACAAGTCAGTCCCAAATGTTTTGCAGTACCCCTTCCAAAGGAGGATGCCTTTTACAAGCACCACAAAGTAGACTGTCTCAACATGGCCCGTACAATCATTACTCCAAATTATAAATGTGCTGCTGGTTATGCTTCTCAGGTAAAGATTTAATATTAAATTTTGTATTAAATTTAATGTGTGTTAATTTAAGTAGTCATTTTGTTCCTTTTACTAGTAGTAAAATGCTTTACTTTATTAATTTTTGTACAGGCAAATCGTCAAACAGCTTTCCATGACATGTCAGTGACTTACGGGACAACTAAAAATGAAAGTGATAACCTGAGAACGGGAGATGGTGGTCTTTTGAAAATGTCCAAAATCGGAAAGGAATACTTGTTACCACTTGACAAGGATGCGGAATGTTTCAACACATCAAATGGTTTCTGTATGACGGCTGGAGACTTGAGGGCAACTATTCATCCGGGTATTACTGTACTTCAAACACTGGCAGCCCGCTACCACAATTATTGTGCCAAGAAGATTTACAAACTTAATCCACGGTGGAATGATGAGAAAATTTTTCAGGAATGTCGTCGTATTGTCATTGCTGTATTTCAACACATTACCTACAATGAGTACTTGCCACTTGTTTTTGGTAAGGGATAAACATTACAATATACTGAAAAATAATCACGTCTCCATTTAATACTATTTTATCCTTCCTAATTGATTCTTGTATTTTGTACCAATTAATTAAGTTAATGTCCAAAAAGTTTGTGAACTAATACACAAACTGGCAAATACTATGTATAATGATACTATGAAAATTATTATTATTATTATGTGCTTTCATAGGATGGAAGTTTATGTATGATCATGGACTACTCCCAACTTCAAAGGGATATTCATACGATTACAGTTCCTATGTAAATCCCTGGGTCCTTGCGGAATTCTCTGCTTCAGCCTTTCGATGTCACTCGTCTGTGTATGGACAAATTGCTCTCGTTGATGAGTACTACAATGTTGAACGCTATGAACCCCTTCAAAATCATTACAACGATCCATCCATTTTCAAAGATCCAGTCAATTTTGAGAAACTCGTCAGGGGGTATTTGAAGACTTCTCAAAGGAGACTGGATGAATACTACGATCCTGCCGTGAGTTACAGAATAAATAATAATTGATGCATAAAATGATAAACTAAATCTAATTGGATTTCTTGTTAACTGACATTTTATAACTATACACGTTGTACTTCTTATTTTTTAAATAAACAGATTAGTCTATACCTCCTGAAGGATCAACGAACTTTTGGCCTGGATATTGGTTCTTTCAATCTCAATCGAGGACGAGAAATGGCTCTCCGACCTTACAATGACTATCGGGAATTGTGTGGTCTCCCTCGTGCTCGTACATTTGAAGATTTTCTTGATTGGATAAGTCCCTACGTGAGTTTTCTCAATCTACATTTAACGTTTTTACTAAAAACTTTTTAGTACATACTAGTATGCAATTTTGTCCTGGTATTTGTCTAGACTCTGTACTATATTATATTGATTAATCTGAACAGCATTAAAAATACTTTATGACCTATATGATTACAGAATGTTGACCAGCTGAAGAGAAATTACAAGCATGTGGATGACGTTGACCTTTATGCTGCAGCCCTCATGGAGACGCACATGTATGACTCTACTATGGGACCAACCTGGGCATGTCTGGCAGCTCAGCAGTTCAAAAACTGGAAAACTGGCGATAGATTCTTTTATGATTTGGGTGGTCAGCCTCATTCCTTCACGCTCTGTAAGCTACTAAAAAAACAATTATAATCCCGTACACGTTTTTTGCACGATGTCCCTTATTAAACTAATGTCAGCGTTTTCTTTTTCTCTAAACTATTAATTTTGTTCTGTTTCTTTATCTACAGCTCAACTGGACCAAATCCGTCACATGTCAATGGCAGCTTTGATTTGCACAGTCACAACTGTAAAACATGTTCCAGCTTTTGCATTCCATACAATCTCATCTGGGTAAGTCTCTTTCTGGGCTTTATATATTCTATCTCCCCACCTACAGTGTGTTTACATGTAAATTGTCATTTAAGTGATCTCAGATCTCACAAGTCAAAGTGATCTTACAAGTCCTTTGTCCTCTTCTCCTTCGTCTCTCTCTCTTTGAAATTGTTCCTTCTCTATTTCCCCTTTTACAATATTTTGATGACAATGTTATACTTGTGTGTGTGGGTGACATTTACTCACGCATATCATTTGACGATGAGTCTTTATGAATTTTCAGAAACCCTTTGATAGCATGTAGTGACTATGAAACTATTCCAAGATTCCAATTTGGTCCATGGAAAGATAGTCCTTACAGAAGATGATGATATTCGAAGAAACAGAATAGTCTTGGTCGATCCACTTGACTAAATTAAAAAGTAAAAGTGATTGTATGTTGACAGGTCAACTTTATGTAAGTTAAAAAAATCTATTACTTGAACTAAATGCGTGGGTGTAGTATGACATGATTTTCCGAATACATTTAACTAAAATGAAAGATGCCTTACTTAATCTACACTAGAAGTATTCAAATGAAAATCATGCCCACAGCCAACTGTTATTGTTATTTTTCTGTTGTTGTTAAAGTAAAGAATAAAAAGTATAACACTCTAAAATATCGAATTCCTCCAGAGTGTACAGTTAGCCAATTGATCATCATTTATATCATACTTTATTCACGTGTACCATCATATATATGATTTATACATATTATTTTTCCTTTTGCAGATATATATAATACAGTTTGAATCTATAGATTTATTCTTCAATATATAGAGTGCCATATAGCATGTGTATATAATATATAGGTAGATATATTATATATATACACTATAGAACTTTTTCAATGAACAACAACAATTTTTCTCTCGTGTTTCTCGTATTTATTATCCAAATATGAATCTTTATGTACGTACTATAAATTATAATAATTTTAAAGACTTTCCCCTTTATCCTCTCGAGTTTCGAGTCGAGATTTTTTTTTAAAATTAACAAGACATGCTCATATACAATATATTAGTATATATATATATTACAGCAAGATTAGAGCCATGACAGAGCTGGCATAAATCACAATCACGCTATATTATTATTTATTTTTTTAATGTGTACTTATACATACAAACTTTTTATGCACATATGTAGTGGAGGTACTATTTTCCTTCGTTTCTTTATATTGAACGGGAAACTAAAGGTGTAAACTGGAGAAAGAGAGGAACCAATTAACTCTTGGATTTAATGCGAGAGTTTACATTAAGCCGTAAATGGATTAGATAATAATATAAATAATTAGCTATAAAGTTTGATGGACTACATTACATTAAGTATCTGCAACAAAGTACCCTTTTTTTTGCTCCCATGATAGTACATAGCCCGTGAGTTGCTAATTAAATGACGACGACGAAACCTTCCACCATGTACATTGGCATACAGTCATGTACCATGTAACTACACTGTACATATTATAATGGTTTAGGCTTCAAAAAATACACAATCCTGTCATATTTTATTAGTTGGTAAGGTACAAGGCGTAAATTGCAAAATTGTGAGTTGTTTCAATAAGCAGTCTGTCGGGCTTTGCCTTTGTAAACTTTATTATTTTATACACAGGATGAAAATAAAGGATGGAACGGCCGGACAAAATGTCTATATCCATTCCGTACCCGTAAAAAATTAATCAGAAATGTGTGTATTAATTTTTAAACCCAGGGGAGAAAAAAAATGTTTAGCTAAAAATAATATTACAAAATCTGCAAGAGTATGAGTCTACTCCTATTTAAAATGCATGGATAATATCTTTTGTAATACCTCATCATCTTGGAATCTGCTCTTATTGTTTTCTTTTGTAAATATTTCGAACCTCCTCAATATTTTTACAACAAACAAGGACACGAAAGGGTCTCACTTCATCATGTATTCTATTCTCATTTTTATCACTTACAATCTATGTAACAAGATATATATATTTATATACTTTTAGGCTCTCATAACTTTTATAACATACATAACAATGGATTTTGAGAGAAAGAGACAAAGTAATCAGCATTGCTTTTTATTTTTTTCCATGTTTTCCCCTTGTATAGTTTAATATTCGACAGCAACAGCTTATTCAAACAATAGTAATATATATTATGGAGTTTAGTAGTATGTAGTAGTTTTTTTGTACAGTAAAATTGGTCTACTTGTAAAGTGTGCATCGTAATAATGCGTTAATATATTCGCCCAATATATCGTGAGTATATATTTATATACAAGAATTGGGCAAGTGTTTTTCTCCTCCTCCTTTCAAACAATTTTTATACATGCATAAGCAGCAGGTATATAGCATATAGTAATTACTAGTAATAGTAGATCATCGAATGCTTACTCTGTATTTTTATTACAGGAGGGGAATGTTTTCATGCCAATCAGTGACTAGCACGGACATTCTATATTTACATAATATGCACATTCATGTTACATTTTCCTCTTCACTGAATTTTTTTACATTCAGGACACCCTCCACCAGAGAGAAATTGACTATTCGGAGAGAAAGATAGAATTGGATGCTGAATTGCAATTATTAATTTGAATCTGATTTCATCATGTGTAAACATGGGTTGTTGAAAAAGAAATTTTTCATTAAAATTGGCTACAATGTCTTTTCACCTGTGAAACCTTTTTCTCTTTAATGATTGTACAATAGATCAGAGACTCTGATTCAGAGTGAAGGAAATACGGTATAATTGTCTGTGTCAGGAGGATAAGTCCAACTGGAAATTATACTAGTACATGATTAAAAATAATTCAGAGTTACAAAACACACTCACATTCCATGACTCCATAATTATAAGCCAATGAATCACTTTGGCTAATTCAACAACTGAGCAGAGTTAACTCAGTGGCTTTTCTCACCGACAAAAGATTTCCCTGTTCATAATTTATTTAGGATATCCTTCCATCCCTACACTAACTCTGTCTTCCTGTGTGCCTAGCTCTAGCTCTGGATGAAATTCAAAAGTTGGATGAATTATAAAATTCCACAAAGGAAATGATCAACATCCACTCCACTATCCGTGGTCATCTGAATAAGTTATGATGGTAATGGAAGATGAGGTTAGATACAATCTAATTTTTTTTTCCTCCAGTATTCCAAACAATGATCTACGCATTCTACAACTGTCCGTCTTCCCTGAGGATCAAAGAAAAGTCGACAAACAACAACAAAGTGTGTGCCTTGTTGGGAACCTCATAGAAATCTTTACACTGTACTTTCTCCATAAAAGTTGACTTTCATTGTGAGTGTTTGTAAATACAGAGTACTTTTCACTGTACGCACAATGCGTACACGTCCATAGTGTACATTGTGTTTGAGTCAAAGTTACAGCAACTTGATTAACAAATTGAGATTGTTTTAATGTAATGAGAAATCGATGAAAAACACAATTCTCACACACAATCCTCTGTCATGAATTCAAGAGGACTGTCTAGGGAACGTCTCCAGAGTGTGTAGTGTATGTTACACGCAAACACACACACACGCATGGGGAGTATGATAATAAATAATCATAATCAGTCAAAATGTCTGCGGTCTCCTTCACGACAACCTCCAATTCCTTCCACACACAATACCATGTGTATTCCCAACCCTCCCTCTCTCTCTCTCTCTCGGTTCTGAATGACTATCCTAGGATTTTGTCAAAGTGACTAGAGAGAGTGAGTGTGTGTGTGTTTGTGGTGTAGACACAAATTTCCATTGCGGTCCCTTTTCTTCTCATGCAAAACGGAAAGTGAGTGGTGGTGGTTGTCCTAGTAACTCGTACCTCATTAGTCATTAGCCAAATTCTGTCTTAAATTCCCTTGTTCCAGGTGCCTAGGTGGAGTCGTGTAAACTGGAAGGGAGGGGAAGCTAAAGAACAAACAAACAAAAACACAACCACCCTATGCACCAAACAATTCTCTCTTCCGCATACACACACACTACACACGTTCACATCACACGTGTAAATAAAGTGTAAAGGAGACAAAGGAGATAAATCCAACATTTCGATTTGTCTTCTTTTTTCCCCTTTCATCCCTCCTCGTCATATCCTATCCTCCCTCTCGAAAATAAGGTAACTTGATATTATGCAACTCCCGGTCCTTGCTATGGGGTGGTAATTTAGAGTAATGTAATGAGTAGGAAACAAATAGGAAATGATTATGGTCCTCAGAAATGTAGCCAGGGAATCCACTCTTCTTAACTTCCATTCACCATCTAACTCTCCTCCGCCTTCCCTCATTCTTAACGAGTGGGTTCGGGTGATTCGGGTATGAGAAGGCATGTAATGTGCTTCCGTCCACAAACACAGATCGTGACACACGTCCCCCCACCTCTTCAACTGTGTTTCATAAAATGTCTCTCTCATGTCCACAAACACACACTGAGAACTACAGCTTCTACAATATGAAATATTCCTTCATGATTCAGTTCTCTGGTCCCCGATTTTTCCTTGTAAGAAGTGGGACTCTTGTACATTATAGCCAGTACGAGGATGTAGTATAGCTACAATGGAGCAATTTGTTGTTTTGGCTTGTTGTTGGATCAGAGCACGCGAAAAATGAATAGGAAATGACGAGAGAGAGAGGCTTTTTCTCTCATCTATATTGTACAATTGTAGATTGCATGACATGACGCGGTACCTATGTATTTGTACTGGGAGGGAGCAGCAGCAAGTTGGTCAAATTAAGTCGACTGTAAGCAAAAATGGGACAAAGCTTTCTTCACTTTCTCTTTCCCTGTAAATGTTGTTGTGGAGTGAGTAGATATTGTTAGTAGTGTTGAACACGACAGACAATATTACACAATACAATCATCATCATCATCGTCATATGGAGGGGGAGATAATAGTTGTAAGAAATTAAGGGGCAAAAAAGCCACAGTCACCGTCACACATTGTACACACACGAGTAGAATTGACTGGCGCTCTCAAATTGCACACAGAGAGTGAAACCGAGTGGAGCAGAAATATTTAATTTTGAACGAGTCTTTCACTCCAATTCATTCCTCTCTTTCTCTTCCTCCCATTTCGATGAGTGACGTCGACACTTTGAAATGCAATATCGTTTGTCTATTTATATCATCAAACAAAAGTGTGTGTGCGTGTGTGTGTGTGGGTTTCTTTTGTGTGTGTCCTCCTCAAAACGGCACACAGAGAGCCGAGAGGGAGAAAGAAAGAATAGTTATTAGTACGGCGGCTCATTTGTCAAAAATTTCCTGTTGGCCGAATGGAATGACTTTATGAAACGAATATTTTATTTTTTTCACAACTTTCTCCCGTCAGTTTACGACATTATTATTTTTACACAGTTTTACGTTGGATTCCAAAAAATACGATTCCCATCCTCCAGCCTTTGCTGCAGAGATTTCCTCTGCAAACAGAAATCCCTTCTTTGCATTTTGTGAAGAGAGAAAGAGACACACACACACACACAAAATATTTGTGACATGACATTGCGTTGCGATTTCTCGCTGTACTTTCTTTATTTCTACATAACTACAAACAGCCTAGGACATGGAATCCGACCGTGGGATGTGAGATGACTGTTGTTGATGCTGATTTACCGAATTCCTAACCAATGACAGATAAATGGGGACGGATATTGTGGTATTCCCGACACACTCTCCATTATTTTCATAAATCTACATCCTCCTTTTCTCCTTACACCAGTCCAAAATATTCCCAATGTGTCCTCCACTCTTCTAATATTGTACATATTTTACTTTTTAGTTGGGACCACGGGACGAATAAAAGTGATGCCTGAGTTTTTTTACTGTCCCCAAAAAGAAGTACACGGCAGAGTGTGGTGAAAGCAGAATGATGATAACTCAACTCTCAATCCCATTTGCCTTACTCGAGTGAGCCTTTATCAAACTTTGGGGAATGTGGAACAGAAACCTCAGCTTTAGCTACTTCTAGTCATGTCAAAAATTATGCACTGTGCACATGTGGTACACCACACAATATAATACGACAACAATCAAATATCCTCAAATAATAAGTGAACATTGAAAAAGAGGGAAAGAAGTCCGTTTCGGTGTGACACACACAAAGGTCCACCCGCCGTCATCTCAATATCAAATTAGTAATGGAAACAATTTTCTTGGAGAAAAAGTCCAGCTCAAACTCTTCATAACTTCCGTTGCGAGACGACGACGGGCTGTAATTTTTTTTTCAACTCAAAAATTTTCTCTTCCCTGTCAAACTACACCCCAATCACCCCAAAAAGTCATGGTTAAGGAAATGCTTGACCTTAATGAACCCTCCACATCATATCATACTCGTGTGTGTATGTGTGTGTGTGTGTGTGTAGACTACCTTTTGTTATTAGTGTTCTGCTGGAACAAAAAATACCCTGTCGTTATATTGTATTTGCCAAAAAAAAAGTTTTCTCCACAAAAACTTTTCCACCGCTTTTCCATCATGACATTCTAGCTGTGGCTACAGAAATGAGTTACATATTAGTTTTATTAGACCAGAAAAAAAATGACGACGTCGATGACGACGAAATTGAGCATTGGACGCCATTTATCTTTATCTTGAACACCCTCGCCAAAAATGTGTGTGTGTTACGTATAAACGTGCGGCAGAATAAGGTGTGCAAAAAAAACTTGACGATTTCCATTTGTGACATGAGGACGACGACTAAATTTTATTGGGTCATTATCGTCCTTACTGCTGCGTGTGTGTCCCCCCCTCTCCTCCGTCACTAAGGGTGAGGGGCAAATGTGTATTTTTATTTTGATGACTAACTTCCTCCTCCAATTCCGAATCCGAATCAAAATCATCCGTACCGTCCCATAAAGTTGTACTACACAACTTGGGTACAGTGAGTTGAGATGGAGAATATAGTAGTTCATAAAAAAGTTATGACTCTTTAGTCTCTGCCTTGTCAACATCAACATTTTTACTGTTATGTGTTTGTTCCTTTTACTTTTCATGCCTTTATCTATTAACACACAGAGAAGGAGAAAGAGGAAAGGTCTCATTTCCCTCTGATTCTCGTGGAGCACAAGCTAAAATCCTTATCGTGTCACAATCTATTTCCTGTATTTTATTTTTTTTAAAAGAAGAAACTAAAATCCTTCCAAGTCACCAAAGTAAAAAAAACTTTTCAATATTTTTCCACGTTGAACCCTGTCAAAAGAAAAGTCCACGACGAACCATTTATTTCCTCTCACTCTCCAATGTCAGGAGAAAGTGTGGCTGCCAAGTGTTTACTCTAAGACGTAAGAAATTCAGATTTATTCCCCTCTCAGCAAAAAAGGATGAAACACAAAGTCAAAATGTGAGTCGTCAAAACTTTTTCTCGTCACACACACATACCATAAGTACATGCAAAACTCAAGTCTGTAATGGTCTGTCAAGAGAGAGAGAAGGGGGTTAACAAGTCTCAGTCTAGTCAAGTTGTTTCAACCTGTCCAAATTCTGTTCAAGAGTTTTATTTGCAAAAATTAAAATATTGAACAGAAAAATAGTCCATGAAATTCACAAAATATTTCTTCACCTCTGGAAATTAAATGTTAATAATTGCTTCCAAACCAATTCATTCCTTCTTTGAACATTTTTTTGGATTTTATTTTCTCTCACTTTCTTCGAAACACCCGCAGATCCAAGTAAGCTTGTCACTCACTTGAGTTCTCGGTTGGGATGTTCGTTTGTGGTGAAGGGGTGTCTTGGACAGTTGTTATATTTTTAAATTAGTGGGAGAGATATTTTGATAGTTGATTTTAAATTTTAATTAAGCCTACCAACTGTACAACCTATGACTCTATGTACATATTTTAATACTTGAAGTATACCATCCAGAAAAACACACACAGCGCACAATGGCACATGGAGTCGTAGAGAAGAGAGAGAAGCTTATTACACAATATGTCAATCAAAAACCATTCTGTCATCCTCAACTCCTTCAATGACTCTGAATTTCTCCTGACATTTTTTATAACAGATGAAAGAATTTGTCATATATGTTGTGTATATACGACATATAATTGTATTATATATAACACGAGCAATTTCCAGCCATTTATACAGATAACTGTTAATCATAATCATACTTAATCATTAGTGAACTTTTTTCTCTTGAAATCCATTCCTCCTCCAATTTTTACAGCGTGTGTGTGACGTGTGTCAATGTCCGTATTGACACTCATATATAAGTATGTACAATTTTTTGATCGGTGTCTACACCAAAGTTAAGCAAACTACAATGAGAAATCTATATATAGTTGTGTGAGTTATGTACTACATAACATCAGAGCTAAAAGGGGTTAGAGTGAAGTTCATCCAATTCCCAGCAATTCAATTTTTGATGAGACAAATGTGTTGATGAATAAGAGAGATTGTGAGTGGGAGAGAGACAGCTTCCGAGTTAAACAAAAATTGGCTTCATCCCTTCTTTTTTCTTCTGGATGTGAATCCGAGAGAGAGAGAGAGAGAGAGAGGAGGTGAGGGAAATTACGACTAAATCTGTGGAAGAGTAGCTTGATGGTCTTCCCCCACTTGGTCCATCTACACACATAATGGATGGTTGAGATGTGAGATACTGGAGTCAAAGTCAATGGGAGAGAGGAAATCACTGAGTAGAGATGAGTGAAAGTGTGGGCCATGAAAATCCATCATTATTATTATCCACAAAAGAGAGAGAGAGAGATCTTCCTGGTTGAACTAAAGAGAGAAAGAGGAATGAAAACCTTCCATTTCCTCACTTCTTTCTTTTTTCCTCCTTTCCCTTTTCACTTTCCCTCCTCTCCCTCTCCAGTAGTCATCCTTACAGCATGGTAATATATGCACTCCACCATGTATATGTTCGTATGGCGAAGATCAAGCTGACTCCAAGTGTGTACCAATATTTGTATGATGGAGAAAGTAGAGAAAAAAGTTTCATTTCAAGCTGCTCGTCATGTGTGAAGGCGGAAAAAGGAGTTGAGGCTGAGTTGTTCAAATTCACATCGCCACTGGCCCTCCCGGCCTTTCTTTTTCCCCTCTGTTTTTCTTGGTAGACCAGTTTTTCCACGTTTTTCTTACAAAGGACGATGTGTGTAACTCAGATTTTCCAGAATTTCATGATTGAAACTCACGATGAAGGAAAAAAAAGACGGGGAGGGTTTATTCGACTCAAAGACTCGGGTCTCCTCTGCTCTGCTCCTCTTCTCTTTTGCTCTGTAAATTGATTTGCGGGTGAATGTACCAGGGATAATATTTTTTGTGAGTTACATACATACAGGTATAGACAGGTGTAGTGTATTTACGAGCTACTCTTTTTTAAATGGACAAACTAAGTTTTATAGCATTTTTACAGGAGTTTGTGTGTCATTTCATACATTACATAATTACAAGGAGGTTTAGACTTACACGAGACATTCTTTTTTTCCTTTTTTTTCAAAAAATTATTCTTACATGGTATGTACATCATTGTACAATCAGAGAAGCTGACTGGTTGTCTTCCCTCCCTTCCCCACTCCATGAAAAGAGAGGAGGAAGGAGGATGACTCTGAAGATAATAGTAGTAGTAAAATGGAAATAAAAATTGTTGGTTCGGTTTCTCTAGTACTCAGTAGAGCTTGTGTTGTGTTGGAGAGAGTACAATTGTGTGTGTGTGGAAGGGTGGGAGGGAAGTGAGTTGAATGTTATGGAAAGTTATGGGAAGGATGATTTGCCAAAGATGAAATTTCCAAGAGACGATGGATCATCCGAGCTAAAGTAGTCCTTCCAGAGGCCATTGTAATAGTCCAGGTCCACGATCGCCTTTCCATTCTGTCAAATTTAACAGATTTTCAAAAAAAAAGATAATCCTGATGTCTCACCATCTGCTTGCAATCGCTCTCTTTTTATCTATCTCTGAGGGAGAGAGATTTCCTCCATATTTCTCTCTACATTTTAAGCGAGCAGATGCCCGCCATGAGATACGACTTAAATGTACTAAAAAGATAGAAAGGATGGGGGTGCATCAAGATGGAAGAGAAAGAATCCAGATTCTTTTTCATATTTTATTTCTAAAGAGAGGCCTCCATATCCACCAAAACATATCATGGAATGAACCCAAATATAAAAAAAAGTCATTCATGTATTCATGGAATAAGATAACGGTTGTGAAGTGCATACAAATGTATGGCGGATTTTTTTTCTTTCTCAAAACTATTTTAAATATTAAAACTACACTTTTCAATTTGAATTCCAGTCACAAGTGACTGGACTCTGCTCATTTTTTCTTTGTCTTTCTCTCTTTCTCGGAATACTTCTGGATGGTCAGTAAAGGCAAAAAGAGAAAGGCTACTTTCTCTTTTCCTTCCGTTCACAATATGCACTCGTAACCATGTGGAAAGAATGAGCAAGTGAAATGTGTCTATTTTTCAAAACTCATCGTACATGTAATGCAAGTTTACATAAATTTTAAAATAAGGACACTGTACCTTGGAGAGAGTTTCAAAAGCTTTACGACTTTCACTCGCATCCACGCCAAAACTGGAACACACGGAGGTGAACTCGTCAACATCAATGCAACCATCACCTACGTAAAAGTACAAAAGCAATAATTAAGCCTCGTCATCACAATTCACTTAAAGAATGAACATCATTTAATTCTCCTTAAAAGTATTTAATTTTTCAGAAAATTAGGAGGAGGGGAAAGTAAGGCGTGGTCATTTTAATCAAAATTAATCGTTCAACTTGCATGAGTACATGTAAATATTCATAATAATAAAACTTGGTCAAATGAGACGTAGACATTTTCGGGAGAGGAGAAGGAGAAAGTGAAGGAGACATTAGGTTGCTATAAATTTAGCTACAGTTTTTTTCTGTTTCTCCAAAACCAGGATTTAATGTTATTACCACAGTCTACATTACAAGGAGTCAACTTGAGTCCCTCAATCTCCATATAAAGGGAAGAGAGGGGGAGTGAGAATGTCCATTGACTTCTCTCCTCCTCCTCATCTCTTATTTCTTCTACGTTCAAGTGACTCAATTTGTATCATGGGCATTCTCCATCTTGACAGCGTTTCCCATAAAGAGGGTGAGTGTGAGACTGTTTCCCTCTCCCTCTCTACACACACACGCTCACATTTTACTATTAGTATGTGCACTCACGAACCCTCCAAAGGGTTCTTAGAAAGATCCGTTCATTACACAGTAGCCACAGACTGTCTTGTCCTCCATACAATATTTGTGAGGAAAAGGACCATGTAGCATGACAATGACTTTCCCTAACACACAATACATTTCTTCCCTACACAAAAAAACATGCGTAAACTTTCACTACCCTCCTCCTTTCTCCACTTTTCTCAAGTTAATCGTGGAGGACTATACTCTCGAGTTAGCTGTCTTGAGACAGTTTATACAACATAAAGAATTGTGTACTTAGAATTTTTAAGAGGATTACACACACAAAGAAGTCCCAGTTCAGTTACCATGAAACTCTCGACTTTCCTTTCTCTCCCTCTCCCTCTGATCTCTGATTATGGTCATTGGGACTAACTGAACGTTTAAAGAAAGGAGAAGAAAGGGAGTGGGAGCACAAGTTGATGACCCTCAATTTGTCCGCACTGAACTCAACTACCTCAGAGTAAACAGATATGGTGGTCCCCCACTTTGATTGTCAAGAGAAAGCGAGGGAGAAAGTCAAAAGAGAACGATTTCAACTAATGCTTTCTATTCTTGCGTCTACCCCTTCCTCGCTATTCACTCCCTTGTTTCAACATTATTAGTCCGGGACTATTGCTTTAACAAAGGGTATTATTGTTATCCCATTTTTTCCAACGAACAATACACTTTAATATTATATTATCACATTGACATGAAATTTCTGAAGCTTCCTCCTCTTCTCCTACTTCTCCTGAATATACAAGGAGGGAGGGAGAGAGAGATGGAGGATTTTATTTTATTTTATTTTTATAACGTTCCAATCCGCTTTCTCCCCCTTCTCTTTTTCGCCAAGAGCTGAGAACACGAGAAAGCCCTTCTCTATCCACATATACACAACTCAACCCTGGCTACAATGGGATGAGGAGAAGAAGGAGAGGAAATGTTTCGATCTAGGTTTCTATATTGCTGAGCCACTGAAAATCCTACTCCCACATTCTTTTTGTTCGCCTCTCTCACTTTGTACAGCACAAAAGAAGGGTTGGAGAAGATATATGTGGATATTTATGTGTGTAGCGTGCATTATGACAGACTTCAATCTCAAAGGAGAAACATACTCTGTAGCCAAGTATAAATAATACACCAGACTGGATAAATTCTCCTTCTATAAGCCTCATAATATGTGCTTTCTCCTTGTACCGTACTTTTTCAACTTCAACCCCCATACTTCTTTTTACAATGAACGAATTTACGGGAATGGATTTAAATCAGATTAATTCTAACGTGCAAAAATTGATCTCGGCCACTTTCGTATTAATATTAGTGATGAAAAAAATTTAAAAGAAAGTATACTTTAATAAGAGAGAGAGAGGCTAGTAAAGGAGAATTGGTATTTTTCTGAATTTCACTACAAATAAAATAAATTTTGAAATATTAACAAAAACAATTGTCCAAGAAATTCTCTGTCGACGAAAAATATTTTGAAACTCTCAGTCCATTAAATTCTGCTGTGGAGGAAAAAACTGTGCAGCTTTCACTCTCCGTATCCAATTGTCTACAAACTGTCGTCATCCAAAAAGTCTTTCTCTTTGGCCATATGAAAAATGATAGACCATATATAACGTAGTTGCCGCGATAAATGTACAGGACAGAGGGTGTCGATCGGTAAAAAAAAGAGGAAGCATCTTGTATGAATTGGGATACAAGGAATTTCCTCCCTCCCTCGCCTTTTTCAAAAAAGAATGAAAATGGAATCCTCCTCTTCCCCCCTCTCCTCGTTTTTTCTCCCTTGTTCTTTACACACAAATACATCAACGCCCTTTGTGTGTATTTGTTCCATATCCAGCTACTACTACATTTTTCGCACATTTTCTTGAATGCAATTTTTTGTGTACGCACACACCCACACACACAGTCTGTGGCCGACGTAAGGCACAAACCGCCAACACAGCTTTTCCTCCTTCTGTGCTTTCTCCCGATTTGAACTATAATGGCGGACTACCACACACACAAACGCTTACACAATAATAGAATGGGGAAAAAATATTTCGCCATTAGAAAGAGATTTTTTTTGTAAAGATTTATCAGGGCGAAGGAGAAGGATACAAAAACGAGGAGAAGACTGATTTTTCCTCCACCCACAAAATGAGGATGGAGGACAAGGACAGTTCTTATAGTGACATGGATATCTCTGGACATTGTGTGTGAGTGTTTTCCACTTTCCTGTACCTTCCTCCGAGTACAGTGTAATTATTTTATGTCCACCTTCTATGAGACTGCAAAGAGAAGAGAAAAAAATTGGAGACGGACAGGAAGGATCAAAATACATAGAGGGGAAAAAAGAGACAGAGAAAAAAATGAGAAAACCTGAAGTGTCTTGAAGGTGAAACATGAAATTCATGTAAGCCTTTTGCCAGTCTTCCGTGTTGCTCTCACCCAACCATAATTGACACCATTCTTCTCGACTGACCTGGAAGGGAAACAGAAAGAAAAAAAGTTGACAAAATTAGGTGAGGGCCACATGTTTTTTTGTCCGCAGAGACGGAATACCGCAAATTTCCCAAAAATAGAAAACCTGTGTTATAATTATCCTTGAAGCTTTGACACTGTTACAACTGTACATCACAATTTGATCCGGATATTTTGTTTCAAAAAAATTATTGTAAAAAATTTGTCATCAGTATTTAAAATACGAATAAAACACTCTAGCAAAAAAGTTTTGACATTTTTTCTTCTTCACAAATATTAGGTCAACAATTTTCTGAATTTACAAAAAATAATCTTGCTATAGATTCACATTTGACCCGGATTTTTATCAACTAGCACGGTAGACATGCTTAAGTAATCCAGGATTTATCTGTGAACTCAAAATGAGGACTCCATCCCTGCCTCCCCTCCAGTCACCCACCTGTTCATCTTTATTTGAGTCAGCTCGAACTCGTAGAGCTTCCCAGATCTCCAGGAATCGGTCCCTTGTCTCCACATACTTTGGATCTCCACTGGACCATCCTCTCATCCGACAGATTTGCTGTTATGAACACATCCCCCCAAAAAAGAGAAAAAGAAAGCATTTATTATTATAAGTAATCAGTTCAAAAAAGAAATATTTCGTTAGGAAAACTCATTCTACTTCCAAATCTTCTGAGACTATTCCATTATTATGATGTTGCCCTGCTGTTTCAAAATATTTAAAATTTAATATTATTTAAAGCTTCTTAAGGAATTACTTGACATAATAAGTTGAGTACACAGAACAGAGAAGGAGGGTAATGTCATGATATTTGTCCTACCCTTTTTATCATGAAGAATGCTTGTGTGTGTGTGTGTGTACAATAATAAGACCCTCTTTATTCCATTCCAATCCATTTTTTGACTAAAGCTGTTTATAAAATATGCATCCTAATATATTCTATTATATAAAGTAGGAGGAGGAGGGGGAGGAGAGGGAGGGAACATGACGTACATGGTATTTGTACAATCGAATGAAGGAAAGACTGAACAGGATGAGGAAAAGTGTACACACAAACACAAAAAGTGGAAAAGTCAGTCAGCTTTTTCACAATTCATAAAAGATGTAAAAGGAGTCTATTTGTGTTTGTTTTTTCTGCCCAGTCCAACTTTTTTTTGTCAAAAGACAGAAAAGAGAAATGTGTAGGGGAGGGGACGGAGGGAAAGTTCCCATTTATAATTCAGCCTGTTCACTTTACCTCACAGCCCAAGTTCATCATCAAAACACATGTGGTCTCCTCCTCCTACAGAGAACTCTCTCCTTTCCGCTCACACACACACACCTCATCATCCTCATTGCCTCTTGTACTTTATATATAAAGTCATTTTTTATCCTCATCTCCCTCTAAGCTCTTCCCATTTCTCTCTCCTCCGTTCTTCAGCAACACACACACACAGCTGGACTCGGCCAGGAGAGGAATGGGGAAAAGGAGGAGACAAGAGGAACAAAGAGGTAAAAGTCATAGCAATAGAATATAACAGGAGGAGGGAGCAAATGAAGATAAATTACATTTGTCCATCTGTTCCTCAGGTATCTCTCCCTCTTTTCTAGTATCCATAGCTCACAGTTTACCACTCCGGGTGGAGTGGTGAAGGATGTCCATATTTTTATTTTTCAAAAATTTACATTTTGCAAATTTTAACCATTTTCATTTCACACACTTCCTGTCTGCTCTACAAGTTTCTCCACATTTTAGCAAAAGTTTCTTGCTCGTATTTACAATAATTAAATTAAGCTGAAAAATGTCGTAAATGTATGTTTTTAAAAATTTGTCGTAAATGGTGTGTAATTATCTCGACACCATTAAGAGGATCAAGATCAAGTCCGATCGTTTCCCGTTACATTGATTGTGCCAATCCATGTCCAGGAAGAGGACAGATGCCTGGATTGTGTGGACAGGATGACAGAGCAGCAGGATAGAAAGAAGAGGGAGTTACATAAACACTTCCACATGTGTACAATGGTCAACCCATACTATGTCAGGGCACATGGCATCAGAAAACGGACACTATACTAGTGTGTGTGTGTGTGTTTGTATGTGTGTGAGCAATATTAAAAGACTGGCCGAGTAATTGGATGAGAAATCTCGATTCAGGATTCCCAGGCTGTGCAAAAGAGTTCTGGAAGATCCAATCACATTAGTGATGGAAAGACTCGAGTCTCTGCTTATTACGACTCCCTCCTTTCTCTTTCTCCCAATTCTTTTATTCCTCATTCGGGCAGGCTTGCATGAACACGAGAAGGACACACAAACAATTTGAACCATCTCTGGCATTGGTAAAAAGAAGGAAGTGAGGTGGTGATGAAACCTAGTCAGTCTCGCTTATTGAATCAAGAAAAGATTGAGAAACTTGTGAACAAAAATCCAACACAGAACAAGCAACGTATTTACAAATACATTTGAAGACGAAAGAATTTCCAATCCTTGGATTTCCATGATTTTATAAATCAATGTGTTTGAATTGGAACTGTACCCTTCTCAAGAGGCTGTAGTCAGCAATGTTTTATTTTTGACTCTGAATCTTCTTGGAAAAAATGAAAATTGGGAGAGTTGTGAAGCTGAGAGGATATTCTTCATCCGTTCAAGATGAACATGAAGGAGGATGAGTTGTCTTGAGTGAGCGAGATAGAGAGAGAGAGCTCCTCTCAAGACAGAAATAAAGCAAAAATGAATCCTTCGCAATTTACGATGTGGAAAAAAGTGAATGCAGTGGGAAGGAAAAGGATGAAAGTCTACCACCTGGTCGACTAAAAACCCTATCCCTTACTTTCACCTGTCTCTCCTGTAAGCAACTTTCCCTCCTCCGCCTCTCTCTCTCTCCATGTGTTCAGACACAACAAACCCAGAGTTGTGTCTACACCAAAGCTACTCTACTCGACTTTTCATATCATGGGATGCCTCTTTCTCTCCTCCTTCCAAAAAATTGTTTCTCCGTCCGAGTGCTGGTTACTGTTGAGTGGGTCCTCACATGTCCAAATAGAACAGCACTGCGTATGTGCTCAGTCTTTGCATGGATGTATTGTATTGTGTGTATGTGTGTGTGTGTGGGAGTTGGGAACTAGGAAATTGCAAAAATATGCAGTGACTTTGCTTTCCCCTCATTGCACTCTTGTAAAATTACTCAATTCCATCCCATCCTCAACAAAACAGGCTTGTTATTCCATCTCCCTCTTTCGTTTACTCTCTCTCTCTCTCATTTTGAAAAGGTTAAGTAGGAGTAGAGTCAAGTTGTGTACAAATACGCATTCGTACATTACCGTGTGTAGAGAAAGTTTTAACATATGTATGTGGGTTGATTATAGACCAAAGAGTGTGTGTGTGTGGACCAACAAGAGAGAGAAAGTGGGAGGGAGAAAGTCACTTTCCGCTCCACGGTTCTTCAGAATTCGGAAAGGTATTTTTACACGCTAGAGTAGAGCGGGGGTGAGGAGAGAGAATGTACATGAGAATATTTATCATACAAATGTTCCATTACACTTGGATTGGGCTCATTTATTGGGAAGAAAATGAATAAAATCCCAGTTTGTACCGGCCTCCCCTCTACAACACAGTAACTACACAAACACACAACAACAGAACAGAACCCGGGTGGAAATTATTCGGAGAAAGTTACAGACAGAAAGTTTTGGATGGGCGTGTATATACACGACTTTTACTCCTGGTTTTACATGAACTACATAATCATCTGTCTTTGTGTGTGTGTGTGTGTGTGTGTGGTGTGCTATTGTATTATTATAGAATAATAGACCAAGTTTTTACTAAGACGTTCCTAATAACACGTTGAATTCATCATTCATCATTTTCCTGTCTGCACTCCCTTTCCCTCCTCTTTTCTTGACGAACGCAGGATGTGAGGCAAGAGACGGAGAACCGCAATTCGTACACAGTCAAAGTCTACTAATGCTACAGAGAGTGAATGTGTGTGTGTGTGTTGAGCACGAATATATACAAACACAAAGAGGGAGTTCGTGGAGCTTTTTAATGGCCTACTTTCTTAATTCTGGGATGCTTAGTTGTGTATGTGTGTGTCTGTGATGAGGGTTGGAGAGTCCTAATGCAGTAGACAATTTTTGTGTGTTAGAATTATTGTAATTTTAATAACGTAAATGGTAAATCCCACAGCGCAAACTTCCCACCCCCTCATTTCTTCTTATGAGACTCCAAGAGTGAGTAAGCCGCTTTCTCCATTGCTTTCTCTTCCATTTTGACAAAATTGTGTGGACAATGCAATGTAGTGTACATAAGTATTGTGCATGGATGTTATGTAGGTTATGCGTGTAGGCAGAAAGGAGGATTGTGCGTTGTCAATGAAAATCTCAAATTTCATGTGGGTGTACTGTGTACAAGAATGTCAGAGTGTACATGTGGAATTTTTAAAATTAGACCTTCATTGTCTATCTCCCCCTCCCTCCCTCCCTCTATTCTCCCAGTCTCATTTTCAATAGAGAATCCATCTCCGGGCTCCAAATTTTTTGTCACACTCCACAGAACCCAAATTGTGTGTGTGTGTCCTTCCACATGGGCTCCACAATGGAAAATTAGCATTATAGTCATGAGGACAGGGAGAGTAAGAGGTGGAATTTTCTACTAACAAAATATGCGATTAATTAGGTGAGGAAGAGGAATGTCAGCTACAGATAGATACTCTCAAAATTTGACCTTTACGCTTCGCCCTCTCTCTCTTTCTCTAGTCCTTGACTATAGTTTTCAACTTGAATGTTAAGTGTATTATAAATATTTAGACTCTCCCATTCCATTTATTACTTGTGACGCATTGTTTTCCCCATAAATTATTATAGCCCAAAAAAATATGGAAGACCTTTCGAATATTCTCTAAAAAATACAATTTGTAAAAGTCTACAAAGACAAAAATATAACTTTAATGAATTTTGTTAATACAAAAAAATACAAAATACTGCCACGTGAAAACTATCGTCCTTGATTTAATTCCAAAAGTTTGTCTCCCCCCCCCCCCCCACGCA
>WJFB01002122.1:0-22114 GCA_009870185.1 Pygmarrhopalites habei
CCCCCCCCCCCCCCCCCCCACAGAGAATTATGAGAAAGTGTGGAAGGTCGCAGTGTAAAAATAGAATTTGGACCTTATCTATGCACAATTTTTTTACTCAATCCTCAAAAATTTAACTCTCTCTCTCTCCCTGCATTACAAAGTTCATATAAATCGATGATCAAATTAATATCTACACACAACAGCGCACATTGTCAGACTGGACGTGGGTTTGTGTGTTTTATTTGAGCCTCAAAGCAATCATCCTGTGTATTGTCAGTTTGTTGTGTGTTGTGTATATAATTTGACTCTTTCCCTCCTCTCTCTCTCTCAGAGCATGTGGATAAACTTTTACTTTTTATACTACACAAGTACACATGTACATGATTTCACGAGAGTAATAATAATAATAAAAATCTATAGTTGATTACACGTTGTTCTCTTCTCTCTCTCAGAACCACAAACATTTTCTCTATCACATAGACTTCCCTCGCCGACTCCTTGTAACTCCAATGTAGTTGTAGGCGGACTGAGAAGAAAAAGATTGAGAAGCTGTATAAAATAATACACACACAAGAATATAGTACATAGAGAGATGGAGGAATAACAACAACAACAAGTTTTTTGGAATATGTGGATTTTTTATGCAAATGTTATTTGCGAAAAGGTTTCCCTCTTCCCTCTCCTCCACTCTCCCTTGTCGGCAGAATGGTTCTCATAATTTTTCATGAACGTTTTAAAGTGTCTTGGGAGAAATCTTGTGAGACGATCGCCCTCCATTATTACTATCTCAATCTGACTCTATATCTCTCTCCTCCACCTTCCTCCTCCCTCCTTCCTCCTTCCTTCACAGATACAAACCAAGATACATTGTAGACTCTCTATCTCTATTTCTCTCTCCATTGCAATTGGACCGTCCAAAAAACCTCACCACATTATTCTGCCAATTCCCCACAATTTTAGTTTCTCTCTCTCTCTTCCTTCTCCACTCACTCTCTCTCTCTCTCTCCATTCACCGCTCCGCCTTCTTGAGCGGCTATTTGTTTCTACAGTCTTGACTATAATCGGCTCTCGGTGATTGTTCTTGGATAATAAATGTATGTACAGTACACACACACACCACACGGATATACATATTGTATTATACGAGCACGTTTATTGGTTGCCATTCTCTCTCTTGTCTATGTGTATGTGTGTGTGCTAGATCATTATATTGCACAAGTTACAAGACACAAATTTTCCGCATGCTCTATTTTCTATAACACACACACACTGAGTGGTGGTAAAGTTAAAGGCTGATGGATGGTGGGGAGAAAGGGAGAGGGGAAAGAGAGTCGGAGATAATAAAAATGGAGTTAAAACCAAAGGCTTAGAATTATCGTAAGAATTTATAAGATACTCGCTGTATTATAATAATAACAATTTTTTTACACAAGAATAAGAGGAGAGACAGAGGGAGAGAGAGAGATAGGGAAGTTTGTTATATCTGCATAAAAACGTGTTCATTTTTATTTTTGGCGTGGGCCACCAAACCAATCTAATGGATACGATCAAATCGTATTTAGAAGATTAGTCCCACGCATTAATTTCCAGAGTTATGGCCTAGACACACCCGATATAAGCTCCCGCTTGCAGGCGGGGGTCACCTCCTCAGGAAGCCTCTCTCCATCTCTCTCTCTCATTCTCATTCTTGATGAAGAAGCCAAGGAGATTCGAGAGAAAAAAGTCTGAATAGAATCTAATTCCATGAGAATTCTCTCCCTCTCTCTCTCTCTTATGGCTGTCTTGGAATGTGTTCTTGTCGGAACTTCATTTATTTATTTATTTAGTCTTTCATGTGTAAACCTAAATCGGGATGTGCTGTACATTATTCAAATTAAACATTTTGTATATCCATTCTATGCCATACCTTTCCGTCTCCACTATGCATTGTATTGATGTATAACTTGTTCAACTCCACTTGTTGATTCTATCAGACTTTTCTATCACTCAACCTCCCCCACTCACTCTCTTTCTCTGTCAATACAACTCAGTCTTTTTCATCCCAAGGAGGAGGAGGAGGAATTATCTGGATTCGTTATCTAATCCAATAAGTAACTTACTGTTGTTACATCAACAAATCCTTTTTCTCTCTCCCTCTCCTTCTCTGTGTGTGTGTCTAACCTTATTTCGAGGAGGAGAGGATGTGATTGATCTCTTGGAGAAATCTCCTCGTTTTATTTTACATTTAGTTTACGATCTTTACCCTCTCTCCCTTCCACCTTTCTCTCTCCCCCTCTCTCTATTGTTATCCCTAGAAGCTTCCCATTTTCACACACACACACACCGTCCTCCCAAATTCCAATGGAAGTGCCCATGCTGTCTCCTACTGAACCTGATGGACTGTTTCGATCCCTCCAGTCTATTTTCCACTTAATTACGAGGTAATAAAAAACTTGAGATGAGGAATTAATTCTGGATGTCAATATTATAATTATTTCATTTACTTGGATTTGATGATGTGAAAGATGTTCAGAGACAGCTTGTCACCATCACAAAGAGAGACACAAGCACATGTGCAGGGAATTGGGGCTGGTCTGCTTTAGATTTTTGTGTCAGGTAACATGATATTTGGTCCGAAGGCGTTTTTTTGGTCAATCCTCTCTCTTTGCCTCTCTCTCTGCCTCTCTCTCTCTCTGATGATGACAGTTCAAAGGGGATTTCATTTTGAACCGTTGGAAATTGGTGTGTCAGACTAAGGTCACATTCCCTCACATGTAAATGTCAGATCAAAAACATATTTCCCAAATGTGTATCTCGGAGCTTCTTTCCTCCAGACATAGAAAGATCATCCAATACACTCCGTCTCACTCCACTTGGTTTATGCAATCCTTTTTGTGTACTGCGTAGTTGGGTTAAAATCGATCTGCACATGCAACACTCTGACTTTCTGGATCTCTGTTTCCGTAATTTCCTAATTTCTAAGCTCATCATCAGCAATCTACATTGCAATTTGAAAATTAAGCAGATTAGAATTTGTCGCAAAAATGTGGATCAATATGGGTTGAATTTAGATTACTAAATAAGAAATATCATACCAATTATTGAAACACACACTCACAATCATTGGATATTTGGAATGAGGGCTGCTCACCTTCATCTTGCTCCTGCTTTTTGTTTCAAATTAATAAAGAT
Organism: Pygmarrhopalites habei; assembly: GCA_009870185.1. Classification (NCBI taxonomy): domain Eukaryota; kingdom Metazoa; phylum Arthropoda; class Collembola; order Symphypleona; family Arrhopalitidae; genus Pygmarrhopalites; species Pygmarrhopalites habei. Next base: position 3,154 of record WJFB01002122.1, read on the forward strand.
CTTCAACTTTGTTACATTTGTATGCAAGATGAAGAGTTGGGACGAAGAGTACAATCAGGACAAGAGCTTCTTTCATCCAGTTGACGTTTGAATCCAGCCATCAAAATTTAACTGATAGCATTCATCGACTGAGAGAGAGAGAGGGAGAGAGGAAGGGGGTTTTTGTTTAATGAAATCTCTCTCTGTTTATCCTACCCCATGACTGACTGTAGATAAAAATAATGGATTTATTCAGTCATTTACCTACTCCTCCATCACATCCAGATGAAGGAGACAACTCAATAAAAACTCCTCTTCACAAAACCATCGTACACACGTGGATTCATCCAAGACAAAGACATGACATTTTAATTTTCTTTGTCTCTCATATTGACAAACTGGATGAGGCCAGATTTGACAGACAAATTTTCCCATTGCCAGGAATAATTTTTGTGCGGATCCGTCTATAATTTGCTATTTGCCCTGGAGCTCAATTACAAAGATGCAACAAAGTATCTAATGTGTGTGTTGAAAATTGAAGCAAATAAAACTGGATTTTTTGTTGTTCGTTTTCTTTTTATTATTCAAAAAATTCTCTACTCTCTGATCCACCTCCTGATGAAGCAATTAATAGTTCAGAACATCCCAGAACATGAGAAAAAAATTCGACTCAGAGGAGAAGAAGAAGAAGCGGAGGGTTAAAAAAATGAAGAAAAGTGAAGGTCGTCTAAAAGTCGACGAATGTCTCTCTCTCTATCTTTTTCTTGTATTCTTGTAGGAAGGATCGTAACAATGGGCAGAAGATTTTCCTTCATGATAAATACATGAAGAGAGAGAGACTGCAGAGCGAGAGAGAGAGAGGGAAGGAAAAAAAGAGCCAAGAGTTGCGAGTTGCCAACGGTACGCGGAATATGTTTAACAGACCATTATGCAGGTGATCTGCTTTAACAATAAGCGTCAACCCACACCAACAACAACACCCACGCACCAAACTACCATCATCATCAGCTCTGCCTTTTTATCCTCTCTCTCTCTCGTTCTCTACGTTTCTGTGTCCAGCTGAACATTAACAAGACAACACTCAGAGAGACAGAGTCAGCCACAGCCCTGCTATGCTATTCTATCCGGTTGCCCTAAGTACCGAGACAACTTGTATATTTTCCACAATTTTTTTGCATTAAAAACACACACACACTCTCTCTCTCAGACACAGCACTACCTACTACTATAGACCTTATAATATAATAAACAATAAAATAATGCTCATGAAAAAAACAGGCTCTGTCCTACTCTCTCTCTCGTCGTATATTGTGTGTGTGTGTTAAAAATTTAATGCTGGACAGCCCTCCTCTCTCTCTCTCCCTCGCTCTCTCCGTGTAATAACGAGTAGGGTATGGAATTGGTAATTGGAGCCCGTGTATCTAATAGCGTCTCTCTTTCTTTGTATTATTTCGTATACTTGTATCCATTATGGGTGGGTTTGGGTTTTATAGTGTGAAAACTGGTTCAAAAAAATACAGTCTGAGGATCAACTGAATTGTGTACAATGTGTGTGTGTGCTTTCGTTTGTATGGAGAATTGAAACCTCGTTTGCTGTTCTCTGTAATGATTAAACTCAAAAATATCACAATCTCAACTTACAATATTAAGGAACGATTTTTTATGTGATGGGAAAAGTAACAAATATACAATTTGTTTAACTGTAAAGTCACTTGTTCAAAAATTGGGACTTTCTCCGTGAGAACATACATTCTGTTTTGTATATTGCAATGTTGGGATTCGAAGAGGAAGAATAACAGAAAAGCTTTCTGGAGATTCCTTGAAAGAAATTTGTTGGACATACAAGGGATCTCTGATCCAATGTTAAATGCGTGGGAGGAGGAGGATTGTTAACCGAGCTGAGTGGGAAAAGCTATAAATGTAATATAAAGAAAATATTTGGAACTAAAAATAAATATGGTGGCTGACAAAGTCAATAAAAAAAGAGGGAAAAAATGATTTGTGTAAAATGTACTCCGTAGAGTACAGGACTGTCAAAATTCCCTTTGCATAATTTACGTGCAAAATCATCTTGCTCTCTCTTTCCTTCATCACTCTGCACTCTGAACTTTAAAAAAAAGAAACGTACACATGTGAAGCAACGCCCACACCAATGACGACGACGATGATGATGATGGGGTACGAAAAAAAATCTATAAGAAAAGAATAAGAGCTTCTCTGTTTTTTTGATGGGCTTCCCTCTATATAATATAATCAAATTGAGGCTGTGCGTCATGTTATGTTAAGGATTTTTCACAATACCTGTACTTGTACACACACGTACACAATGTGTGTCTGTATATGAGAGAGAGAGAGCGTGTACTGCTTTCTATTTGATCTAGAGATGTTCAGTGTAATCTTTGAAGCTTCTTTTTTAGCATGTGTATTAATTATAACTTTGTTGGATTTAATAATCAATCTAGCCGGAGGTGACAAACGTCCCTTGCTTTCGTTAGGAGGTAATAAAAAATAAGGAGGGGGGAGAGTGGGGGAGAAGAGAAGTTGTGGTTATTATGAAGCTGCTATGATGTGGCTATTGTACTGGAGTATTGAATGTGGTCGTAACTTGAACACTTTTGCCCTGAGCCCGCACAAAAACATTAAGACAGATTAGAGGGTTGAGTTAGCATTAAGGTTGAAGGGAGAGAGAGGGAGGGGGTTTAAAAAAGTGAAATTCAATAGTACATACACACAATGCGTATATAATGTAAGGTACATTCATAGACATGTCCCTTCAGGCAGCCCTTTATCATTAAAAAAAAGATTTTAGGGTTCTACCGACATTGGAAGACACGTTATGGGCAAACAGATACACTGACAACATGCTCCGTTTCCACAGTCAACACCAATTTGTCCAGAATATTTTGAAAATTTCATTAGCACGCACATGACTCTCATCAAATGTGAACATAATGTATGTACGGCATAACTTTAACTGTTATTAGAGTATTTGCCTTCAAATCACTGGAAAAAAATGTGTAAACAAAATATATGAATTGAAAAATCCAATTTTCTAATTAAATTGTGTCATCAAAAATTTACTCATAGCTCACATTGAAGAGGAGAGACGACAGAAGAGACGAGAAATGTCAATTGTGAAGGGTCAAGCAAAGGAAAGGGAAGTAAACAATAGAAAATAGACATTAAAAAATACACTCGTCTCAAAAAGTTAAAAGTGGGACAAGTACAAGTTGAAAGATAAGTTGAAGTCAAGAGTCAATAGAGTAAAGAGCATCATTCAGTCCCTCATAAACAAAGTGAATCAAAGTGTGTGTACACACACAAGGAGGGAGAAAGAGAGTGAGTTTGTATTTATGAAGTTTGGATGAAGTAAGTTGGAATACTGAAAAACGATTCCCATGTCATTAAAATTTTGTACGGGAGATGGATAGATTGATAAGCTGTCGCTTTTCGATTTAAAGTCTCTCTCTCTGATTCTCCGCAGAGAGGAGGAGGAGGATGCCTCGGAGGAAATGAGACTAAGAGAAATGGACCGCACTCTCATGAAATGCACTCAAACACAGACACAGATGACAAGGTTTTACAAACAAAATTCATTCGTAGAAAAGCCGTCGTCTGACTCCTTTTACCTTCAACCAGTCGGTCCCTTCTCCTCTACCATTAGGACTAGAAGAGAGAGAGAGACGCGGGTAAAATTTACATTTGCTGTCGGTTTCCTTGTCTCTCCTCTCTCTCTGCCTTACATTTACTCTTGCATATTAAATCTTGTCTGCACACATGTAATTCATTCGGCTGATATTCCTCCGACTTGACTCTGAGTCACCTCCCCCTCCTTCTCCTCCTTGAACATGCACAAGTCAATATCAATTTGAATACAAGTTTGCCCACATTTTGTCACACAGAGAGAGACAGTCCAGTCTCACTCAAGAAAGAGATATGGCAATACTTAACGTGTACTTTGGGAAAAGAGCGAGTCTCCTTTTATTTCTCATAATATTTGTCACAACAAATTAGAAGGAAAAATAAATTCTCCCCATGCTAAATTAAATTACTTAAGTGGGAATTGAGAGGAACCAATCGCTAATTTTATTACAGGCAAAATTTCTTCCTTCATATGAAGTGTAATTAATAATTAGAATAATTTAAAATTGGTAAAGTTAAAGTTATTGAAATGAAAGTTATTTGCAATTAGAAATTAGTGTGAATTAAATGAGAAATGTTTTAAATGAAATATGGATGGGTGGGAAGAGTGTGTCAAGGTTCACAAAATAAATTGTGAGGGAGGGAGGTCCATGAAATGGTAGTGTGTGTGTTTGTGTGTGGAGGAGATATTGACTTTAAATACATGTAATTTTGTGAGTGTGAGTGTGTCTCTCTTTTAGATTAGACCTCTCTAACTTTAGCATTATTTTTGAGACAGTCAAAATGTAAGACGGATCCCATTGTCATGCTATGTTTGTTTGTGATCAAGACCAAAGATACGATTGTGAGAGTCAGTTTTTTTCCTGTGGGAGACATGTTCATATTATGATTAGTCTTTTTCACGTGTGTGTGCCTGTGTGTGTCTAGAGAGAGATTCTCTCTGAGAGAACCATTCACAATGTAAAAAAAGGCCAGCCGTGAGTAATCCATACTGACGCTTGTCTGTGTCTGGGTGTTATTAAAAAACTGAATTTTGTATTTGATATGTCTGATTTGATTATAATCATCCTCACTCCATTCTCCACTAATGTCAAAGTAGAAGAGTTTGTGAAAGCGTCGTATTTGAAGGGAAGGTAAAATGGATCAAAACTTTATGGAGCATTTATTCAGATAATGGAGTCTTTTATTTTTTGATGTGTAATTGCACTTTCCAATTTGTAGAATTGGGTAGAAAAAAAATGTGAATGAATAAAATATGAAATATTGTGGCATTATAATAGAAAAATTGTGAGATGGATTTTTTTGTTAAAATGTTGGAGAAGTGTATTTAAAAATTGGAGTGGGTAAAGAGACAGACATTGTACAATAATCAAAGAATGTGGGTTGTCCCTTAAGACAAAGAGAAAAAAGAAGTACCATGGGAGTATGATTGAATTGAATGAGCGAGGATAGAGTCGAATGAATAGCAATGACAATAATTTACAACAATATACTGATGCACTTTGCATTGATTTTATTTAATTGCCCTATACACCTTATTGTTCTTGTTACATTGAGAAGAGAAAGAGAGAGAGAGAGAAGATGAGAGGAGGATGCGTACATCTTACAATTGCATTAAAAGTCTTCAAGAGTCCAGTCGAGAACAAAAAAAGGAAGATGAAGGAGAAGGAGAAGAAGAAGGGAGAGAGAAGAAATGGTTAAAGTCAGTAATTTAAAGTTTAGTTTTTGAAGGTTGAGGGGAGTCACCCCTGAGTATGTCACAACTGGGCGTTGACGGCATCGTGAATTTAACATTGCTTTTCTGTGTCAACTTTTTTTCTCTCCTTCATCTTCTCTTTCCCCTCCTCCTCCTCCTTCCCCCTCTTCTCGTCTCGTCTTCCTCCGTCAAGTGGAGGACTGAGAAATAAAATGGAAAGAGGGAGAGAGAGGGAGGATGGAGGTTAGGCCACTGATATAAAAAAACAAATCGGCCGTTTCTCGCCCAATAAAATAGGATCAATTCACTTTGAATAGTCTTCCTTTACACACACACACACATCCACACACACGCTGTGTACTTTCATGTGTACAGCTGTAAGTCCCAACCTCATCTTTTCTTCCATTGTCATCCTCTCTCTTCTCTCCGATTGTCATTGTAAGTTGTAAGAGTCCCTCTGACTCTTGGTCTGTATTCTTCACATTGTGAGGGACTTTTGTAAGAGAGAGTAGTGTAGTGTGTGTGTGTGTGAATGTCTGAGGAACATGTTCACATTCCCCTTCATAATAGCACAGCACATTCAAAATGAGTCAATCTCACTCCCTCTCTCTCCCTCTCTCTCTCTCTCTGCCCTTGTAATGGGCTGTGTGCCCGGGGATGCCAATACTCGTCCCAACACACACACACACAATCTTATAACATGTAAGTGGTCAAGAGAAATATTTTTATACTACACAGTACACACACACTCTACAGCAGAATAGAATATCACATATCACCATAAGAATAATAAACACGACGACATACGATCATGTAATTTCGGGCAGACTTCCATTTAGCTGAGTGTCCTCTCCCCTCTTCTCCCTCGTGTGTGTGTGTGTGTGTGTGTGTGTGTGTGTATGCTACATATAGGATGTACATTTCTTTGATCATGGATTTTATTTCACGAATCTTCATTATCTTTATCATCTCCTTTATGTACACTTGGGACAAGGGGTGTATGTACAAAGATACACAATGCTACGGGAGGAGAAAAAAGGAAGAGACAACAATAAGTGGAGTGTGTGTGTGTGAGTATACAATACATTTCTTTGATTTCCTTTGACTTTTTGTCTACTTTCAGGGGACGCGTATTATTATTGTATGAGGAAGGAGGGAACACGGAGGAAGGAATCCTCCGTGTTGTTTTCTTTATAGTCGTTGTCCCCGAGCTGACCGTCACATCCAAGAAGATTGCATTGATTGCAAGCGTAAATTAAAATAATATGCTTTATTATGTGAGGGGAAGAGAAGAACAACAATACTCTCTATCCAGGTTCTTACTTTGTTGGACTACCCACTTTTAACAGCATAATTGTTGACCACAATCAACTCTACGCACTGCTTTAATGAGTAAAGCTATTCCTCTCAATTCGAAGATGATCTTCGTGGTTTCTTCAGTGGTTAATCCTGTCTTTTTTGGCAAATAACTGAAATTGCAAATAAAAATGATGTGGATTTGAGAGGGTGAGCATCTTAGTGGGATAAAAAACTAAAAACATTAGCAAAATATTTTGATTTTTCCTGGAACTGCGTAATAAAAAGGCGTAATAAAAATATTTCGTCTAGAAAAGTTAATATCAAATTGCGTGGTGAAGAGGGTAAAGATGGAAACATCAAGTCAAAGATGTACACAGAGACAGAGAGAGTGCAATAAACCAAAGAGTAATAACAAAGTAATAATGTTTAAGATTGTCAATATACAGATATTGACTGAGTAAGAGAGAGAGAGGGAATAATATTAACTATTTTATTATTTGTGTCTCGAAGACTGGGAGGGGGTAGAATGCAATCGTATTTTGTATAAATTGTACGCACTTACACACTGTAATGAACTATCTTGAAGGAGGAGAAGAAGAGAGAGAGAGAGAGCTCAAAAACAGAGCTTATTACCAATCCTCCTTTTGTCTCCTTGAAAAAGCTCAAAGAATGAATCCTTTTGGATCATCCTTTTCAACCCCTCCTCCTCCTCCTCCCTTCTCTTCTGTCCCGCCTGATGGAGACCAAGCTAATAATTATTATTAATGTTCGGCAAATGAGGTGAGTCTGTAGAAAGCTTCACAAGTTTGTCTTTGACATGAGCTATTTATCGACCATTCATTACAACCAATGTATTTATACTCCAATCCTACGTATCTCATATAGAAACAACTTGATACTGTGTGTATGTCTGTGTGTGTGGAGAGAGAGTGCAGTTAGAAAAATGATTCAGTAATAATTCATCAACGCTCAATATATTCCTCTTACTTCCCTTTCTCTCTCTCTCTCCCGCTCAGGACACACACACATACAATGATGGACATATCTCCTATAATATTTATACGCACTTTACACACAGAGACAAAGCACGACATGTTTGCATAGTGTATAAGACAATTTTTTGTGAGGACGAGAGACAAGGTATAAACACACACACACACTCTCTCTCAGTCACTCACATACACACTCGGCTCCTCGGTGTCCTGCTCTCATGGAGAATTTCATGAAGAGTCGTTCGTCTTGACTCTTCTTCCTGATTTATATTGTGCTGAATTTACAATTGAAACCCTCACACACACACACACTCACGCACACTACGAGACACTGTAAATAGGAAGAGCCATATGGAAGCTTCTGTGTGTGTGTGTGCGTGTGTACGGCCGTATTGAAGTTAGGAATGCAAAATCATCAATAAGGGCTGATTAGTCGCGGCTTCCCTCTGTACGATTGATGTGTCTATTGACGAGAGATGAGAAATTTTTTCTCTCCTTCTCATCCTCCTCATCTTCTTCCTCTTCTCCACGTTTTTAAAGTGAGGAAGAGGACAGCGGCCGCTGAGTTTAATTCATTTGTATATTCCTTCAATATATAAATAGTCCCTTTGGGCTACAAATTCTGTGGCTGTATTATTATTATACTCCTTCATGTCTTCCAAGGAGGAGGACTCAACGATCCTCACTTTCAGGATAACTACTTTTCCGGGGACATTTATGACTCTGCAAAAAAACTCTAAAATAGTTACGCTTACTGCTCTGACGTGTATTTACTGCCGTCCTCCATACGGATATTAATTGATGACCACCGTGTGTCGGCGGCGAGGACAGAAGTAATAATAGAGAGTGGAGTGAGAGAGGAAAAAAAACAAAACAAAATTTTTATAACAATTAAAATTTAAACAAAATAATTTTTAAAAAAAAAGAAATCGATATCAATTCGTCTCGCTCCTACCTTACTCCCTACAACAAGCCATGACAAATTGGGAGATTAGATTCAAATTATTCGAGATTCAAATTGGCATCCAGTTGTCATGCAGCCTGACCTTTTTTCTGTATCTTCACATTAAATCTTGACCTTTATTCTCCCCTAAACAGCATCCAATTAGATTAGATCAGATTTCCATTCAGTAGTCAATGTGTACATAATTTTAAATTTATGAACTTATTAACGATCTATTTTTAAATTACGGTTATCTCCTTGCAAAAATTATTTTGAATCCTTGAGGAACCTTAATTAGATTATCCTAAGTGAGATTCTAAAGATGAACTCTTATATCCTAAGATTCTCAAAAATGTTAATACATAAATGTGTCCAATACAAATGCAGCTTTCCAATATTTCAAATTCATAGTCAAATTCTGTGTATTTTAATTATTAAAGTAATTAACATGTTTGACTATCAAATTAGCATAGGAATTCGCAAAAAATTAAGAAATCCTGCAAATAAACCCTTGCATCAATTTATCAATCGTCCCAGGATTGAATTCTTGATTAGTCAGCGTGACTCTTGAGTACTAAACGCGAGTATTTTTGTAGGGGACGTTTAGTTCATTACACACAATCAGCCCAAAGTGTTTAATTACTCTGCCTGACGCTGACAGCGCAAAGAAATGTGGAATGTTATTTTAGACATGAGAGAGAGTCCTCATTTTTACGACTCTCTTTCTCTTTCCCAGTCTTTTCCAACTTCTTTGTGATTATTCTCAACAGCCTTTACACCACACACACACACAGGAGAGGGGAGTAACTTTGAGGCAAACAAAAATTACACGTAGGCCTAGTTAAATGCAAAGGGGGAGGAGACACACACACACACACTCTCTTTCTCTCTAGTCGTAAGATCGGTGAGTGTGCATATGCAAATTAGATGTGTAGCACTTGTGCGGAACTCGGCAGCAGCAATTACCTCTCTCTCTCTCTTTCTCATGTTCTTTGCAGACCTTTCGGTCTTTTAAAATGTTGTCGATTTAGATTTGATTACTTTACTCCTCAGCCCCGCGCTGAGTCCTCCGGCCTCCAAGCTTAAACGTACATACCAAGCGAAGGGAAAAAAACCTTACACAACTTTGCTTAGCACCACCATTAACCTCCATGTCCATTATATACCTAGGCTCATCTTTCTCCCTTACCTTCTTAAAGTTTGCCGTTCTCACTCTCTTTCTCTCTCTTGTTTCTTTGGCTCTTGTTTAAAGAGGTATATAGTCGAAGCATTTTGTGTGTGTGTAGTATTCTTTCAAATTGTAAGACAAAAAAAGTCTTTCTCTTTTTTCTGAACGTGTAAAGCTTCTTGTTCTGCTCCTCATGTAGGTAAACATCCTTGCCCCTCTTCTGTACATGAATCTGAGGATGTAGTTTGTTAAATTAGATTGGGGAGTCGGTGAGTTGAATGTTGACTCCTTTCCTTTGCTTCGTAGAGAGAGAGAGTAAGAGAGAGAGAAGTTGACGACGTTCCTGGTGTGTGGAACGCGTGAAAGGAGGAAGCATTAGGAGCACTCAAAGGTGTTAAGTAAAGTGTACACAGTCAGGACGTTTCAAAAACAACTGATCTCTCTCTCTCTCTTTCCCTTCATCATACCAATTTTTTTAGATCCTTGTAATTATATAGGAAAAAATATATACCTACCATTTCATTCACAATTTTTTTGGACACTTCAACAACAAGAATGTGGACTCAGATACTCATGCAATGACAGCCAAGGGTTTTTATAATGAATTAACAGTTCAATTAAAGTTTTTGAACATTGTTTTTTTAACAAATATTTTATGAAATGCGGAGAGGAGCTTTGTGTACAAATTCTTTGTGTTTTTTTCCTTAATCCTGAAATTCTTACAGCTACAATTCTATTTCTTAAAATACCTGACAGAATAGCAACTATTAATTAAATTGATTTTGGAGACAATTTTATTGAAATTTTCTTTAGAATTTTTATGAAATAAATTACAGTTACTTAAACGGCCAATAAAAGACAGTTTTTTGAAACCATCCTTCCTTTACCCATTTACATCCAATTATTTTCTGAACAAATTAAGTAGGATGAATCAAGTCATATATCAAAATATAAACAGAGCCAGACCACCTTCCGCAAACACACACGTAGAATTTCAACTTGTTGCTCCTATTTACTATCCTTTCATCCTTTTTATTATTCGGAGCAAGCTAATAAGTTTTAAATCCTCCTAATTTGTTCACCGACAAAAAAAACCTAAGAATACCAGGACACACTACACTGCCAGACAACCAAATGCTAATCATATCGGTATGCTCAGAAACAAAAAAAATACAAAGGGATGAAGATGGGAAGCTATATATTTGAATTAAAATCAAGTCAATTTCAATGTGGCCCATCTAATTCATGTTATTGAGTAAACCAAAAACTGGGCAACTCAACATTTCCACACACACACACACGCACCCTGTATAAATATTAATCTACATTTTTTGCCCCTCACAACCTGGATACCTAAATCATAAGTTTATATGATTAAAGCGTGAGTAAAGTGTAATGTGTGGTTGTGGCTACTACATATTACCTGGATTCATATTACACAACATATCAAAGTCAAGAAACAAGAAGGTCTTATGTGTGTGTGTGTGTCTATGTCTATTGTCTACGAAAAAAAGTTCACAGCTTCTGGTTTCATCTTGGCTGGCTGGTGCGGTTCATTTTCAATTTATGAAAACCACATACGGGGTAACGTACACCCTCTCTTCATCACACACACACGTAGCGTTTAGACTAATAAGTTGAAAAATAAAAGAGTGGCTCATTCCTCCTCAATCGAGTTCATTATTCTCGCATTGAGTTATTCGTGAAAACAGGTAGCCAGTCTTCCTTTCTCTCTCACTCGAGTCGTCGGGGAGTCGAGCGGCTTGGAATGAGTTTACTGACTACTCTATAGATTATTGTTCTTGTCGAAACTGAGTAGAAGACGGGGGTAATAGGCTCGTAATCAACCATTACGCTCATTAGGTAATCGCAATCAGTTTACTCACTAAATTCTTTGCCACTGTGTCTACTCATCCTCTCTCATCTTTTTTTCAACAATCCCCCCCCCCCTCCATCCTTCCAATACTCCGTACAATGTACGTTGAAATTCATACGTACATCCCTCTCTCTCTTAAAGAGAATCTCTTTACATTTGAAACTACTACTGAGTATAGAGTGCTTTACGATTATAGCGTTTTAGTGACTTTTGAGCAGTCAAGAGAAAGAGAGAGAAGGAAAAAAATGTTGTCTTTGTACATGGAGAAAAAATAATAATGAAGAAGGTTGGAAGAGAGAGGAAGAGGGAGAGCTGTTGGAGTGCTGAGAACAAGTCCCCAGGTAGGCTTTGTGATTTCAGCTCCCTCACAAACTATAAACTGTGGTCAAACAACAACAAACGGCTACTTACTTGAATCTCTCCCTATCTCTCTCTCTCTCTCTGTGTGTGATGAAGGAGTTAGAGTAAACTTGAAGTAGTCTTATACTAATTGTACATATGAATACATTTAACCAGAGATAAGGTATCGAGATTGTATGTACACACACTACACACTTGTTACACTGCGCTTGAATGCGTGTATCGCATATGTAGAGACAAACATCCTTTGAATTCATTGGATGTGTAATTGTAATCCCGAAAATGCGTACGAGATGAAGGGAACAAGAAAAAAGAAGGAGGAGGAGGTGGTCCCTCATACAGAATTTATAATCCAAAATTTCTCATGCATCGTCCCTTCTCTCAAATCTGAACTCACCATTAATCCTTGTCCTATCAATTTACAAAATTATCGAGCAGATTTCTTGGAAGAGGGACAAACACAAACGTGTTGTAGGCAAATAGCAATACATGTTGTATAATGCTGTGGATGTGTTGAAATACAAACCTTCTTCCTTTGTGTTTAACTGTGTTTAAGGACAAGTTTCTCTCTGTCTTCTCTTTGTGTGTGTGTGTACCTTTCTAATATTTCTCAAGCCCCGCCCCCTCTTACTATTTAATAAAAAGAGAGAGAGAGAAACAAAAGAGCTTAGACTATAACAAAAAATTTATAATGGTTTCAATGATTTCTAATCCAAATTATGAACTTTCACAAACTAAATTTTTTCTGATTATTTGTATTTATCTTCATCCCATTGACAAGTCAACCAATCCATCCTCCTCCCTCCACCGTATTCAATTACAAAGTTGAATAAAATCGTTCAATAAATACAATAGTTTATAAGCTTTCAAGTCAATTCAATTTTTGATTGTGTGGATTTGTCTACACATTTTTTATATCAATTTTCCTCTCCCATCCTCCTCCTCCTTTTCTTTCGACGTAAGATTCAAATGTGATTTTTTACATAGTATATAATCTAATGTAAAAGGATGTGTCTACACAAACTACATTATTTTTTTCCTTCTCTCTATTACAAGATTCGTTATTGATTGAAATACTTGTTGACTCTCCTCTCTCTCTCTCTCTCTCACACACACACGTATTGAGGATTTGTACAAATTTGAAGGGTAAACATGTCATTAAATCACACAAGAAGTATTTTCCACTGTAAGATGAGCTGCGGATAAACAAGGAATATAATCCACAACATAAAATATGTAGAATTATTTTTCATTCGCAATTTTCTTTTTAAAAAATTGTAAAAATATTCTCGCATTTCTATCAAGTTGACTCAAGTTGATCGCACTTCATAGGTACCAATGAAACGGTAGTAAGTCAGGGATGACAAAAATCGACGTAGGAATAATCCACGAAGAATTTCGAAGATAGGATAGTAAGTGATATGAGATATGGGTGAGTCACAAAAAAAGTAAATAATATTTTACCTGTGACTCGACTAACAAAAAGATGTGGTACAAGATAGTAGAATATTGTGAAATGTACATATCTTCCACACAAACACACACACACACACACACACATGATATTAGATGGTTGTCAATTGTCGGGAGGGAGGAGGAAAGACTTGGATTAGAAGGTAGAAAAGGAGGGCTGGAAAAAATGTAGACAGGACGTTGGTGGATACACCAGTAGTGGCGTAGATTTATTGTCGCAATTGTCACCATGCTGGTTCACGTGTGAATTGTGATTGCAATCTCTTGACTTGACTTGACGCCATCTCAACCAATTGAGTGACTCCTATCTTCTCAGTTTCTCTCTACTTTACCACCATTGGTATTCATATACATGTATTGTACGAGTGAGTGTGTGTGTGTGATTGTCTCTTGTTTCTATTTCTTATGTCTCTTTTTTCCTCTCCCTTGTCCATTTGAATTTACTATTTTATTTTTATTTTGTTATTACAGCCCCGACCACAAGTCGAACTGAGTGGTTTGAGCTCTTTGAAATTTTTTTTCCTCCCTCCTCTTCTTCTCTTGATTATTGAACAAGTGTCAGGTGGGAAAGAAGAAGAACTGACGTATTTTACAATGTTGGTTCAATGTCACTTTCTGGTCAGTCCATGAACTTTTTTTTCATTTTTATGCCTACCTTGGGAACAACGTTTTTCGATTTACGAACGCCTCTACACTCAAACTCGTCACTCTAATCGCGAACACAATTTATTACCATGATCATTATGGGGATTCAATGTGTGTGTGTGTGTGTACTGGACATGTCACTGAGCTTGTCTTGTATTGTCTTTTTTTGTAAATTGAGAGAGAGAGAGAGAGAGAGATTCTACATTTTGTTTGTCGGCCGCCGATTTTCAACTGGTACTTTATGCTGTAGTCCGTCTCATAAATTTGTATTATATCCATGTATTGCGCAATATAAAATAGATATGTATGTAAGAAGGGGGAAAATCGGCTCTTTTTGAATTTTTTTCCTTTTGAAGGAAAAGAAAAGGGATTAAATATTGGCTGAAATTAATTGGGTCAGAATGGTGTGTGACTGTGCATAAACTTTTAAAAAATGTGGACAAGACAGTTTTTTACTGTGTGTGACGTGTGTGGACAGTGTAGAGTCAAGTTCATGTGTTCTTTTGACCGGCATTTGAGACATGGCGAGAGACAGATACTAGGATTTTTTGGTCTTTGCTCATGCACACACAGTACACATACGTACATTTTTTTGATCCTGCGGTTTTTCTAGCCCTGGACTTTTTTGGTTCTCCCGGATTTGTCACGCCATGGGAAGGAAACGCGGGGGATTAGAGAGAAAAGGAGAGACTGAAACATTACTTACGATTTAGTCTGCATGTCTTCTTACAGCTTTTACTTCTATATAAAGAGTGTGTGTGTGGTTTTGGCTGTAATTCAAAATGCAACCATGAAGACTTTTACATGGTCAACGTTGACCTCCATGGAATGTTGTCGAGAGAGATAGAGAGAGAGACTAGAGACAAACTTTGACGTAGGAAGAAGTTTATTGTAAAAATTCTCTTCTCTCTCTCTATCTCTATCTGTGAACAAACACGTAATTTTTCATTATCAATTTGGCTATATAGGGCTGTTCAATTTTATTATAGATTTTCATTATGCTAATTCCCTTGTTCGATGTGTGTGTGCCTGTTTGTACATGGCAGTATTCTTTGGGTCCAAATTACATTTAAAATGTAATTGAAAAAATCAACTTGTTTCTCCCGTTAGCACACCATACAGTCAAAGTCAAATGTGTGCTTAAATGGTGCGTGTGTGTATTTGTACTTTGTATGTGTGTGTGTTGATGATGTGCGGTAAGTGTTTATTTTCTCTATGCATACTAGAGTAAGTCGTGCGTTCACTGTGTTTGTAAGAAGGTAGGAAAAATGAGGCGATTGGAGAAATAAATTGATTATACTCTCTCTATTATGCAAGATAGTGTGTGTATTTATGTGTGCGAGAAAGTCTCGGGGAAAAAGTGTGCGGCTTGAGGAGAAATTAAGTAAGAAGTTGTCGGAGAGATAATGTGTACTCATGTAAATTAAAGGAACTACTGAGAGCATCAAACCCATGGACACATGAAAACTTCCCCTCTCCTCCTCGACTCCAGTCGTACACATTCTGGTAATTAAAACTTACTCTGGGCTTCCGTTTCTTTTGTCTTAATTAGAGAGGGAGAGAGAAGGGAATGAAGGGATGAGGGAATAAAGTTGAATTCAACGGTGCATCTGGTTCCAGAGTTAGGAGAAGAGGAGGATGGAGGAGGATAAAGGGGACGAAAGTCAGAGCTATCGTCCTCGTGTAAAGAGAAGAACGTAATTTTGTTGGATTTAAGTTTAGTTGAGATAGGAAACACTTATTCTGACTATACTTGTCCCATTTCACAATCCTCCTTCCTCCTCCTCTCTCACTTCCAGCTTTGTTGGAAGCTGGTTTTTAAGCAATCTTTCTCCACACACACAAAAGAGAGAGAGAGACGTTGAGGGGAGAAGAGGGAAAAGACAGGCCATTTGCAAGTTATATTGTTTTGGTGGTTTTTGTGGTTGCGGGGGGAAAAGAAAAGTTCACCTTTAATTAACCTTATTTTAAGAAAGTCGAGAGTAAAACTAATTACAATTTAACCAGACTTTCCCTTCCTCTCCTATATTTGTCTGCGTGTGTGTGTCTTTGTTTTCTCACTTTTGTGAAGAAACGCACAGTACGGCTGAGATATTCTTTGGAGAATAAGGAATATTCTGAATTTTAATCCTCTTCCACTTTCCCCGAGTGTCTTTCACTGGTCTCTGGACAATTCATATTTTGTTGGAAAAATAAAATTTCTCTTTCTTGTACTCCCACATTTCAAATTTTCAGTTGTGTGTGTGAAAATTTCCTGAGCATTTCCTTTCAGTTCCCACAATTCAGTAATTTGTGTGAGGAGAAAGAAGTGTCTTAATTTTGTTTTGTGTGTTCTAATTTTCTCGGGTTTTAGTCCCCACTTTTTGTTAATTTAATTTTGAGATCAAGAAATATTGAATTCATTTATTACGTGTGTGTGTGATTCATCCTGGGAAATATATTCCATAAAATAATTATTTTTAATTTATAAATCTACGGAACAGTAATTTGAACATTCATCATAATTTAAATCAGCCACAGTCGCCTTCCTTGTACAGCAGAACCTGAAAGTGCATTAAATAAATACATTTTATACAGATATACTACCAAGAGAATAATGATATGAGAAGGAAAAAATTTTTTGAGACAATTTATTGATCCGAAAGATGCTGAGCTCTTGAAACTTCCCTTCCTCACTGCTACATTCACACACTATACTCAAAAAAAATAAATTTCAAAACTTTTCACCTGACTTTTATAAATACCAACGTTGCACTACACACTGAAAAAATGCTACATAGTATAAAATGATCCTCACTAAAATAGCTTAATAGGGACAAAAAGGATTCATAAATCGTTTTTCTCTTCACTTGACTCTCCTCTCCTTCCACCTCTTCTTCTTCTTCTTTTTATCCTCTAGTAAAAGAATGAAAATTTATGCACCGAGAGCTCTAATATTTCAAAATGGTCCAAAGTCCAAACTTTATTTCCTGTGAAGAGCTCTTCTCACATTGAAATTGACTCTCATCTTTCTCTCCCTCTCTTTGAGAACATCCCTAGCCTCCCTTGCATCTCCTAATATTCCATGTAGTCCGAGAGAGATGCATGCTGTCAAGCACCGTGAGATGCTACCATTACACTTCTTACCCACATTTTATTTAACCTCTTTCTCCTCCTCTCCCTCTTCTTCCTTCTTCTCTGTGTTGAATCTACATCCACATACCGTATAGGTAAGTATGCAGTAGATAGTTCTCCATTCTCATTTTATATCCATTCACACCAGCATAACTTGTGATCTTGTAAAACGAATATGCTTGTAGAAGAGGGAGGGAGAGAGAGACAGCTCATTCTAATTCTCCAGAGAAAGAGGAATGGAATAGCAAATGCCCTTTATCAAGAGATATAGGGAGAGGGAGGGAGTGTAATGTAGGGAACATTACATGGTCAATTGTGTTGGGAGGTGTGCGATATAAATCGAGGGCTTATCAGCTGCACCACCAAGAATGAAATAAGAGTCAATTTTTCATCGGGAAATGTCGAGGAGGCCCCCCTTGCAAAGTGTTGCAGTCAGTGGAAGAGAGAGAGAAGATTGCATGGGGCTTCTTCTTCGGACCACCCGGTAAATCTCACACCTGTGTGTGTCTCATTGACATATCATACATGTTGACCTTTCTATTAATTCAAATGGAAGTTTGTGGGATACACAGAGTCGGATTGAATGGAGAGGAGATTCAGCCTCTGAAAAGTTATGCGGAAGGAAGGGGGAAAGTTTAGAGAGACCGTACATTCTTTTTTACAGGCCGGATGGAGTGTATAAATAGCATTGAATGTTCGAAATGAAATTTTCTTATTAAATACAAGTTCTTATTTTGATTGTCCCGGTGTTGATCACAATTTTTACGGTAGGTGCAGAGTAATTTTTTGGTACATTCCAGTACAATCAGGAGGGAGGAAAAAATGGTATTTCGGAACAGTGAGGAATGACGCCAAAGAAAAATGAACTCAATCAATAAATTGTAGGTACAGTACTTCTATGTAATGTGAATTACAGGATGGACCTTTGTCCTTTTTGATGTAGAAGGGCGAAGGAAGGTAAAATATTGTAGATTGATTTCTAACTTACTGCCAACGTATTCAATTAAAATAATTTTAAATCTACATATTGTACAATCTTTTCTTCTAGTCATCAATTCTCCATATCACACAACGCGAAATCTGGAAATTGGAAAACCTACGCAAAAGTCTGAAGATGAAAGAATGTTTCGGCAAAAATTAAATTAAAACGTCTAGACACATTTTTGACGGGGGTCCACACACACACGAGCACAAAAG
Organism: Pygmarrhopalites habei; assembly: GCA_009870185.1. Classification (NCBI taxonomy): domain Eukaryota; kingdom Metazoa; phylum Arthropoda; class Collembola; order Symphypleona; family Arrhopalitidae; genus Pygmarrhopalites; species Pygmarrhopalites habei. The sequence continues at coordinate 21,538 of WJFB01002122.1, forward strand.
AAAAGAGTCGTCTCCTGGAATTCATTAACCCTGTCCCTTTCCCTTTTATGTATCTTTCTTATTTGTCTTGCTGTGTGTATTATCCAGTGTAGAAAATGGAAAATACTGTTTGGAAGAAGATTCGCACAGTTGTAGGATACAAAAGTTTAGTCTCATTGTAGTAATAGTCATAGCTATGTTTTATGTAAATTGTCGTCGTACATGCATACACTTTTGGATCCCAAGTCAAAGGCCTCCTCCGAATTTTAGAGATTTTTAGGCCCGCTAAGTTTTTCTCAAAAACGAAGGTGTTTGCATGCTTGCATCAACTTTTGGAAACCTTTGTGATGTTTAGCATCCTCTGAGCATCCAAAAAGTACAAACAAAAAATTGATGCAAGCTTGCAAACATCTTGAATTCATCAGCTGAATTTGGACAGTTTTTGTGTCCAATTTTGCACATTTGCTACAGTTGTACCTTACCACTTCGATGGTTTCCTTCAATTTTATTTTTTAAACAACCTGGGTCATACAGCAGACAATTTCAAACAAAAATTTAAAATTTCGCGGCAAACGTCAGAGCAGTAATAATTAAAAAC
>WJFB01002123.1:0-22106 GCA_009870185.1 Pygmarrhopalites habei
TTTTTGTGTAAAAACTTACCAAGTCCATCTCACCACTTCTTGGCCATCCTCCATAGACAGAGTTTTGTGGCATCATCCAGACAGCAGGCCATAAATGTTTACCCTTTGGCATTCGGGCACGGATCTCAAACCGTCCATATTTCCAGCTGGCTTTGGAGGTCAATTTGGCGGAAGTGAATTCACGGTTTTCCCACCCTTCATGACGGGCATGGATGACGAGGTGTCCATCCTCAACTCGGGCATTCTCTCCACGACCGGCAGTGTAGCACTGGAGTTCGTTGTTTCCGAAACCTTCATTCAATGAAAAATAAAATTGTGAAGTATTTTTCTTTAGATTTTTATAAAAATAATAATTTGTAGTGAAAAATTTTCATTAAAAATTCTTACCATCACAGCCGGTGTTCCAGTTCCATTTACCATTGGTATCAAGATAGTCAAATTCATCCTGCCACACAATCTGCCAGTCTCCATAAACGGAGCTGAGGCTCAGAAGAGTGACGAAAAGAAGAGAAAGAGTCTTCATTTTCGCTGAGTGAAATTTCTCGTAAAAAAATATGAATTTGGACACACAGCGGAGATGACTGGTGAGATGAAGAGAGGAGGATGGGTCGTATTTATATGGATGAGGGGTGTGTGTCAACCTGTGTGTTCGTATTGTTTGGATTTACTAATCAAAAATTTTGATTGATGAACTAAATTGAAAGTGTATTATAGTGTCGATATCGAGTGGTCAAGTGACCAAGATACTGGATTAGTGTGAGAGGACTATGTAATTTCTAAATTTAAATTAAATGAACAAAAACTTGTCGCACTTATAAGGTTAGTTGAAAAGGTCGTTTGTTTTCTCGCATCCATCAATTTTATCTTGTCAATGATGAGCCGGACATGATGGACGAGTCTACAGGGTGATTTTTAAAAAGAGTGTTAATAAAATCCACCCAGGGCACCGGGGATAATTTTGCTATAGCGGCTACCCGCCTCAGTTCGTAGGTGTACTGTAAGTGTCCGGGTACCCTTTTCGTCTCGGAGACGTTTTGAAAAAACTGGAGATGATTTCGACTGTAGTACTACAAAGAGGATTAGTTTGTTATAAGGGACTCGTAGGGCCCAGGTTAGGGTTTGTACGCCAGAAAGAAACAGGAGAACAAAGAAACAGCCTTTCCATTGCCCCCTTTACCGAGGGCACTGAGGTCACCCAGGCGGGTAGATGCTTATTAGCAATATTAGTGCCTTGGGTGCCCTGGATTGATTTTACTAACCCCCTTTTAGATATGAGGATTTCATATTACGATCAGTAAACATGTAGACCAAAATCTATTTGTGAAATCTCTAGCAACATCTTTGGTATAAAAATATTTTTAAACTTAAACGATCGTTTGAAAAACTGGAAAGAAAATCCAGAAAATGGTTCTGCGTAGAATGACACTCGCATGAGTATTTAATACACATTTTTACTCCATTATTGACACATAATGTGACACACATTGTACAAATTGAATAGAAACTCAAGTGTCCCGATCCATCATCCAATTTGAATGTGGAATGAGGTAATTTGATGACAGTCACAACAATATTACCAATGACATTTGGTGACAATGCAACCTAAATTACTAAGTTGGTTAGTGTACATACAATATTCACCTTTTGATCTTTACATCTAATTGATTTTCGGTCGAATGGTGTTGCTAGTGCAATTTTTATGAATATTCTTGACTTTTAAATTATTGTTCTCTGACAGATGAATGTCATCTTGTTTATTTGTGTATGTGTGTGTGTACAGGTTGAAGCATACATTTGACATATTCGAGTGACGTCAATTGATATTTTGAGGATGTACATTTACTATACATTTACTAAACACTTTTCATTCATTTAGAAACATCAAACTGAGTAAAATTCACAGTTTAACAACCCTAGGCTTACTCTGAAAATAGTTAGGTCATAATTGTACTCTTTACATTATATATAGTATTATCTAGTAATTGACTCACAAAACAATAATCCTTCTGCTTTGATATATTCTAGTATTCTAGTATTTAGTGAAAATAGTAAAACTAAAATAGACTGTATTTGTAAAAATTTTAGTCTTTCAGACTCTTGCCTCAAACAGAATGAGACTGGTTCATACAATTCTTGAATTAAAATCACTCCTTGGCACACACATACACATTATGGGTACACTTACTGCGCGAGCATATTTTTTGCTTCCACACACACACACGTCATATTCTGTGCAAATAATAAATTGGTAATACCTCAAAACTTAAGCTTTGGATCCAAAATAATAGCACACATTGTGTTGACAAAAGTTCCTTATAAAAATAATCTTGAAGTACTTTCCCCAACACCCCCAGACGGTGTTTTATAATTACATTTACGATACGGTGGATTTACATGGACACTAACAAATGCAGTTGGAGAGAGAGCGTCTTTGAGATTCTTGATGGCCCTTGCTGAGAACTAGGAAAAAAAATATATATCAACGACAATTTGTTAACAATAACTGTGAAGTAGTGTTAAGTAAATAATATACAAAAAATTATACTTTTTGTCGAGTCATCTCAACTTTCTTACCACATGTCCCTTAATGACAAGGCTTTGAAGTCCTCTCAAGTAGATAAGTCCATTATAAATTAGATAATCTGACAGGGGACAAGAAGAAACGTTGACAATTTCCAGACTTGTCAAATCTAAAAGGAACATGATTAATAATTAAAATATCATTCGACACGGTTTTTTAAAAAAGATTGAATTAAGTGTTTTAAAAAAATTGTAATTTATTTACCCTGCAAGTCTTTCATTGTCGGTTCATTATTAGCCTCATCCTCTTCATCTTCAAGTCCAATAAGAGGTCTTGGAATTCCAGTCAAAATTTCATCCCAATTAACTTGACCAGTTGGTTCTCTCTCCCACCTCCCTATCCTCCCTATCCTCTGTCTTGCTTCCACAGGTGAGTTGTCTTGTAATAATCCTTTACAACAATCCTCTGCCACTCTCAGAACAAGTCTAGTCATTTTCATATTTTTAAAAATTCTTTTCATTGTTTTGGAAGCCATGGGATGAAACAATTCAATCCTCAACTTGAGTACTCTCAAATTTGGATATAATTTCTGATTCAAACTTTCAATACTACAAATGTCATGTCCTTCCCTCCCAGCTAAATGAAATGTCAATTGTTGTAAAGATGGATTTGGTGTCACTGAGGAGAAGGGGACTTGATTGTCCAAGTCGGCAGGGACAAAATATCCATCCAGACTAATATCCAAAGATTTTAAAAATGGGAATTTGAGGGCCACAGTCAAACTTTTCCTTCTCATATCCAAATGATCCAATTCGTGTCGACTAAAACAATACCATTTTAATTTTGTAAGTTTTCCAAGGAGAGAGATTGGAGTAAAACAAATTTGATCCCATAAATGTTCACTAGGGTCAAGACCACTCATGAATCGAATGGAGAGATGTTGAAGAGTGTCAGATATTGAATGGAAAAATTGACGGAGTAATTTTGGAGCCATTGTTTTGGTATCCACATTCAGAGTAAGTTTATGAACGTCCCATCTTTTTCCAGATGAGAGGAGAGCTGTCATCATGGAATTTTCTGGATTTCTAAATTTTTTGATAGCTTTCAGTCTGTCACGGAATGTCATCCAAGATGTGAATACGGCAGGTGTCGGTTCAAAAGCTGTTTTGATTTCTTGTAGAGATTCTAATTTGACAAGGAAATTTTCCAAATTATTGTCACTTTGAAGCCATGGTTGGTCAAGAGAGAGATCAAGGGATGATGACTTGAGGATTTGTAAGTTTGGCATCTTCATTAAAAGTTTGAATAAATTTCTCATATTTTCACGGGAAGAGGATTCATACACAAGTTTCCGTACTTTGGCAAGAAGGAAATTAAAATCATAGTCGAGATAGATTTCTACTTCCTCTGAGGAAGAGATGACGAGGTTGACAGACATGTTTGGATGTTTGAGAGATAAAAGTTGATGGACGGCTGCTTTGTGTTGTTGTTTTCTTGTCAGTTCCCAAGGAAGATTCATTGCATTTCGGTAGTATGGAGGTTTGTTACCTGTACAAAAATAATAATACATTTTACAGATGATTTTATGAATATATACGTATTATTTACTTTAAAGTTGTAGTAGTACACGAAATAGTTCTTTACCTATTTTATACCAATTTGGAACCCTGATAAAATACTTTGACAAAATTTTCTTGGCTCCTTCCACCATCCATAAAGTTGAAATTCTCCGACATTCTTTCAAGGAATGAAAGTCTAGTAGATCACAGATTTTCTCGACTATCTGTACATTAAAACATAGCTTTTTAAAAAAAATGTTCAAATACTAAACCTATGAACACACACTACATATCTCACAAAGTGTATGTGTGTGTAGAATATTCTCATTTTTAAAAAATGTGTTTTATTTTACCTCTGGTGTATGAAAGACTATGTCAACAGCTTCTGACGTTACAGGGTAATCAGCATCCTCTCCATTAATTATTTCTTCTTCATCTTCTTTGGGTGACAACTTTATTCTTTTATTGTCACTCATTCTTCTTTGATTCTTGTTACAAGTTTCTTAGTAAAAGAATTCTTTGGTAGAATTCTGTGAATAAATAAATAAAGTTAAAACATCAGTTTCTAAATGGAAATGTACACATGAAAAACAAATTATTGGGCTTCTTACCAGCTTTTGCACCTGACAGGATCAAAATGAAGGAAATTGAATCATATTTTTCTGGAAGTCTGAAATTCCACACACACACAATTTGGTTTTTTAAAATAGCTTAGGAATGAACATTCAGCGTTTAAAAATATACCAATTATTAGGAAATGCTTACCCAAAATACGTGCTACATCGTTGTCTATAAGCAACACACAATTATGAACAGAGGTCAACAGGAAATGAACATGCTTTGACCTGGCTCTGGCAAAAAAAAATTTATTTCAAACCCGACGGGAGTGCCAAGGAGCTCTAAGCTCCGCGTCTTCAGAATGGAAGCTGATTTTCGTGTGATTTTCTGACAAAAATAATCTTTTTCGTTAAGTAACCATACTTATCATTCACAACGGATTAGTAATTTGAAGAGAAAAATATACTATTTATTACACTACAAAAGAGTATCTTCTTGAAGTTTGATCTGAATCTCAAAAAAGACGTCCGACAGAAAAGATCAAAAAGCCGTTGGACAAAGGAAAAATCATGACCTATCAACAACCCAATTATGGCTCAACGAAGGTAAGAATTGTATTATTCTTGAAACTTGTTATTGTAATTAGGTATTTTATCAGTTTTTCAAAAAGACACATCAACTATACATTCATTCAATTTTATCTGACTAGCCTTACAAGGAGAATTTTAATTTCCAATGGACAATAAATTCATTTTCAACATTGATGAGTCACAAAAACCTGGTTTCTCCAACTTTTCGAGGAGGGCCTGTGGGTCAACATGTCTGGTAATTAATACAATCATTCATCTCCCTCAAGGAATTCCAATTACAAATATCTAAATTTTAAAATACTCATACTTATCTCTCTTCTCCGTTCTTCACAGGAAAATTGTTGTGAAACCAAGGACGAAGGTCAATGGAGTTGACTATCTGTCCCTTGACCTCGAGATGTACTTATTAGGATGTGAGGAAATGGCAGGTGAACATCGTGACCTGACCATTGACACCAGCTTCCGTATAATTGTTGTTGATTCCAAGGGAAAATTAATCAAAACTGGAGGTAAGGTATTTTACTAATTTTGTCAACAGTAATATACCTACCAATTAACCTTTACTTGTAAATTACAAGTTGTAATACGTATTCATTATTTGCTTTTATTAACAATATAGCACTCTTGCTGCATAAATTCAACGACAAAAACTGCAACTCGAGAGGAATCTCAACTTTCCATGAGACGAGTGAATTATTTCATCCCGAAACTGGTCTCGTTGGTGGGGATGACACACTCAATCTACAATGTCACATCTCCACATCTGGGATCACTCAAAGTGTTCGAGGGTTCAAGAAAATTGACTTTGTGGGGTCAACTACTGTGGAAACTCAAAAACAACGACAAAAGGAACAACAGCAACAAGTTCCAGTTTCTCCAAAACAGAAAACGATAGACACGGTCAAGTCTGACAAGATTGAAAAGAAGACGAAAGAAGGGAAGAAAAAGAAAGTCCAAAATTCAGTCAAGACTACCAAGCAAACGAAAACAGTCGACATGCATTCTAACAATAGTGATGACATGTCAAAGGAGTCTCTTCGTGAGGAGGTCATCCCTTCACAACAGTTTGAAGGAGATGGTGACCCAGTGACAGACAAATCTCCCTGTCGCTTCGTCTAGACTCAGTCCCATTGTCTACTCTTTGTTTGATGTCAATCTGAAGTATGTAAATGAATTTTTCCTATTTGCTTCTTTGACATTTCTTTTTCTTTTCTTTTGTTTAATTGCGTACGCACGTAAATAGCCTATTTACACGTCATGAGATTTTTTTGCTTGTACATTTGTATGTGTGTATTAATTACCAGATTATACATATTTAGCCGTTTTGGTTAGTTTAGGTACTTATTTAACGTTTTCGAATTCTCAGATATTTTTTTATAGAGGATAATGAATTACTCCTTCGTATTTTTGATTCAGAGATTTTTTGTAATACGCACTCGATATTTTAGTACAGAGTTTGATGTCATCAATTTGATAATCAATAATATTGGAGTTAATGAGCTTATCATTTACGAGGTTAACCTTAATGGCCTTTTGATATCATTTGCTCCAGTGTATCTCCATTGCTTGTTGCTCCATTTAACAATTTATTCTGAATGAGTTGTATACTAAAAAGGATTGTAAAGTTTGAAGATAAATCGTATTAAAGGTGAACGCATGGTAAATATACTTAAACTAATTGTCTACTTTCAATTATTCTGACTCAATGCACTAGTGAAATTATTTTTAAAATACTAAACAGACAAGTTTAAAAGGATGGACAGTACAGAATTTACAATAGAAGCCACTCACGACCCGAGCACGGAAGATACAGACTACATGACCGAACAAATGGATCTTGATGCCAAGAAAATTGGTCTCAAAGGAAGTAATAGTAAACCTTCATTTGGATTTTTCATAAAAGATGAAAAGGGTCAAATAATTGCTGGAGCAAATGGTTGTATTGTTTTTGGAGCAATTTACACGGATCAAATATGGGTCAGTCTGGAATACAGGAGGAAGGGTTACGGAAGGAAATTGATCGAGAAAATTGATGAGTTGGGAAGAAAACAAGATTGTAAAATTTCATATTTACAAGCCATGACTTTTCAAAATGCTGAAGGATTCCTAAATAAAATGGGTTACAAGACAGATTTGGTGAGGGATTGTTTTAATGATGGTCAGTACCAAATGCTACTACTTCATAAAGACTTATGAAAAATAATTGTTGAACGTAAATAAATAAATAGAAAATACTTAATACTAATCGAGCAAAATAATCTTTGGACACAATAATTTAAATGATCAGCAAATTACTTGGAAAATTTCAATTAATTCGTACACTTTTTCTCTGAAGTATTACACAACTGAATCGCTGGTTGCGTAATGAGTTGCAAAAAAAAATTCTGCATGCACTTTTCAAACTTTTTATCGTATTATAAAAGGGAGACTGAAGGAAAAATTAAACATTTGACTCGAATGGTTAATAGAAAATATGCAAGGCACATTTTAGTGGTAGAATCAACTGTAGCATCCTATGATCATATTTTGTTGCTCTCAATTATTTTTTTACAAATTTTTGTAACAAAATGATGAGTGCCATCCGTAGATTTTTTAATGAAAAAAGTACAGATAAGTAAGACATCGAAAAAGTTGCGAGTAGATATTTAATGTAGTGTGAGAAATACAACATGGTCAGAGGACAAGGTCACCAAGAATATTTTTTACTGCCTCTTCATGGATAAGAGCAGTAATATAGCACTAGACAAAATATTTACATGTGCGTGTGTGTACGCCGTGTGGACGCTGGAAGGTTACACAACAAAAACGAGGAGTCTTTCATTGAGGAGAGAGAGGAAAAAATGTGTTGTGCCAAAATTCCTTTACACATGCAAAGTTTGCATTGCAAACAGATACTGACTTGTCCTATGACGTGATTACACTCGACTCTTTTATTAGTCCTTAACTAGTGAGGTTAGTTAAGCTCATTCAAAAGTCAGGCTATCTTAATGTGTTTTGTAGAGACGTGTATATTGTCCAGCACAGATTTCCTATTCAGTTTGCATTATAGGAGCTGAAGGAGGCCAGAACTATTGAAGCTTTTGCAGCATAAAATATTAATAGAGATTTTCAAAAAGACATTTCCTTAATTAAGAAAAACACCTGAGTTCAATCGTAAGATTATATTTCATATTCCTTCTTGGTGACATTAAAAATGTCTGCACCAAATGCTCAAGAGTTGACTATTCTTCCTAAGGTAAGGAATATTAATATTTTTTTTTGAAAAAATACATAAAAAATACTAAAATTTTAGTATTTTAATTTAGAGTAGTTCGCAAATTTTGAGAATGGCAGTATTTGTTTAGCATTTTTATTTTCAAAACAGTTTCGAGAACGACTGGCAGACTTGAAATTGGAGGATGACTCTGATATTTTTCTACTAAAATGGCTCCGGGGTGAGCTAACATCTTTATAAACTCATATTTTTTGGTGCAATAATTAGTGAACATGATTTTCGATTTCCATTTTGTAGCACGGGAATTAAATTTAAACCAAGCGGAGGATATGTTGCGAAAAGTGAGTGCATTTTTTCCTAGTTCTAACTATACTACATATTGCGACAAGAGATTTAATTACAATTAAAAATGGATTTTTCAAAACTGGTCAGTCTCTAGTTTGGCGAGCAGAGAACCAAATCGATTCTGTTCTATCCTGGACACCTCCAGAGTTTCTACTCAGTAATTATCCACTTGACATTTCCGGCTTTGACAACAATAATTCCCCGAGTAAGACATAATACTACACACATAATTAAATTATTGTGAATCATGTCTTAAGTACCTATATGTATGTTTGTAGTTGCTCTTATACCTTTTGGGAAGTGGGATTTGAAAAAGATGATTTCCGTGGGTCACAAGTCAGACTACATACGATACATTGACCAACTTTTTGAACAGGTTTTAAGTCAGATGGACGGGAAAGTCACTAGTGAAAAAATCAAAGTTACTCAATTCATCGTCATCTTTGACATGGATGGACTGGCCATGTCAACCTTGGCAAGCAAAGGGGGTAACCCTCAATCCTCCATTTTCTTCACATTGAAATAATTTTTTTCCTGAAAAGATTCATAGGAAAAAATTTTTTATTTGTACAGCAATCGAAGCCGTTTTGGAAAATGTCCGCCGGTAATTTCTACATTTTCTCAATATTTTAAGTAATTAATTAAATTCAAATTCAGTCAATTAAAAAATTGTCATCCAAATTCTGAAATTCCAGGTTTGAATCAAACTATCCTGAAACGTAAAATATCTTTCCAAAATATTTTTTTTGCAATTTTCTTGCAAATTCATTTAAGCAGTTAATTTCTCGTCATTCAACTGAACAAAAAATTTAAATTTTCCAGATTAAAGACAGCTTTTGTCATTAATGCCTCAAGAGTATTCACACTCCTCTTCGCCCTCATAAAGCCTCTCCTTTCTCAACGAACATTTGGCAAAGTGCAAGTAATTAAAAAATTCTAATTATTTTTTAATTGTACAGTCTTATTAAAATATGCAATGTTGCTAATATTTCCCAAGATATTCAACAACAACGCTTTAAAATGGCAACGAGCCATATTCGAAGCAATTCCTCGTGCCCAATTATCCAAATCTTTGGGTGGAACAAGTTCTTCATCTCCAATCAATTTTGGGGATCAAACAGAAGATGGTGAATTAAAAACAGTCACAATTGGAGCTGGGTCTACTCTTCCCCTTGCATTTCAAGTTGATATCCCAGGCACTGTCCTCAGTTGGACTTTCAAAACACAGAATTATGATATTGGCTACTCCATAATTTTGGATGGTCGGATTGGAAGGATTGTGGAAACAGGTCAAAGGGTCGAGTCTAGTTCAAAATGGTTTGAAGGGGAGTTTGTGTGTGATGAGGTGGGGGTGTACATTTTCAATTTTGACAACTCTTTCAGTCGACTTCGGTCCAAGACTGTCAACTACAAAATTAAATTGATACAACCGGAAGAATGAATGACGCATAATTTCTATACGAATTATATTTTAATTTTGTAAAATGTTTTTTTCTTTACTTCTTGTTATGGGGGACCATAAACTAATATCAATTCAAGGATTAATAAATTCCAAAAAAAAATTTCCAATACAAAAAATCTCGTGGTGACGACTTGACCCGAGTAGAAAGAAAAGAGAGGACGTTCTTGACATGCATTTGGCTTTTAAAATTAAAATTTTAGTCACTGGCGAAAAAACTGATTCGCGGTCATTGAGCAGTGCTGGAAAGGTTTTGGATTTTTTAAAAATGAAAATTCAATGCCAAATTATTCTCTACTCAATCCTAATCTCCATTAATTCACAAACAGCCGTTAAAACTGAGTCAACACACAATTAAGAAGCACCATTCACCTTCAATGGAAATTGTAGTAATTAGAATCAATTACTAGCATCAAAATTATTTTGGCTGTAGATGATTCATAAAAATGTCCTTCGAGCTCAGAGCATCTTTTACTGACAACAGAATTTTTCTCAAGGTATAATAATTCACACTTGTCTAGTTTAAATCAAGTAGGAAATTCCTACTAGAAGTAGTAGATAATTTTTGCTGTAATTTTGCTGTAATTCTTTTCAATTGTGAAAGTTTTAAAATTTTGTAGTTGAAAAAATATGAGGAATTTCTTTTCATTCAGTTGTTCCTACCGTTTGATATTTCTATTCGCAACTTTTGTTTTGAACAATCACTTTAGTTTGGCTATAAATAATGCAGGTTTGGAAAATCCAGTTGGAACTCGAAAAGGTACAAGATGTATTTTTAATTAACTTAAAATTGGCACAAAAAAATTAATAACTATTTAATTTGCACTTCCTCCCAGCCTATTTTATCCATTTGAAGAGTGTCACATTCAACGAAGCTGGGAAAGGATGTAATGAGGAAGGTCATGTCCTCGCGTCAATTGAAACACCAGAAGAACAACAAAATCTGACAACATTTCTCAACTCGACATATCCAATGGGAGCTGAATGGTGGACTTCTGGTTCGGACAATGACCGTAATGGTCATTTCGAGTGGACTGCTTACGGGACAAGATTTCGGTACACAAATTTTGTCCCAGATTTTGTTCAAAATTCTTCAGATGAAGATTGTGTTGTTTTTCAACAACCTGGGATTGGTCAGTACCTTCAGAATGACTACAATTACCAGTGGGCATTAGTTAATTGTGGACAGCGTCGATTTTATATTTGTGAAACCATTTTGAATTCTTGACGAAGAAAAGGAGAATACGAGAAAACTTCAAATGAATGTCACATGACCAGTTTACATTCAACTTGATAATAAAATCTGTTATGTAAACTATGTCAATTTGTGTCCGTTTTGTAACTCAAGTTGTGGGTAATTGGTACACAAAAATCATTTTTATTCAAAAGTACACGACAAAAATACGAAGCAGGATTTTGGAATTTGATTGTGAAATTTTTTCATTTCAATGAGATCACTTCGTAATTCATCAACTCTTCCATTACATACAAGAATTAAGCTCGTAATGTTCACAAATGCTTGTCACGAAAGGTTAAATAAAATATTATTTGTAAATTGAATATAAATTATCCTCGAAAAGCAACAGAGCCATACTGTCCATCGTCCCTCAGAGGTCCAACTAGTACCCAACAATCATTTTTCTTCTCCCCATTTTGACATCCCCCTACTTCAAACTTGACTCTCAATTTTTCAATTGTTGGACAGTCGTCATTGTCACCTCCTATGGCGTAGATGAATCCATTGTAGTAGACAGCAGCTATGGTAAAAAAATACAAAATCTTAAAAATGTAAGGTTGCTTCGTTTTATTGTTGGTGTGGGAGTGTAGGTGTATGAAAGGGGAAATGTGTGTGTGTGTGTGAGGGAAGGAGCAAGTCTTCATGGGAAGGGAAGCTGCGAGTGGAGTACAGTCAACTTGGGTGGTCCTTCAATGGAAAACATTTGAGGAGGTTATTTCCAAAACGTGGTATCTGCACGTGGCCCGTGAATAGGAAGGCTCGCTCGCTCCACTCATGCCGCTCGCTTCTATACACACACACGGGCACACTCCAGATACCACGTTTTGGAAATAACCTCTACATTTGCAGACAAGAAATTTATTGCGTAGCTTCAGCCTGGCCTACTAACAAAAGTACAGTCAAGTTTTGACTCGCAGCTTCCCTTCCCTATGGAGACCTCCCACGATGTACCTCACACACACTTCTCCCTTTCGTCTATCTACACTCCACACACACACCAACAGCACAACAACAATAAACATTCATGTTGGAATTAATTAGAATAAGAATAGTCGACTCACATCCAAATTGTCTCCCACTAATCATGGCCGGTCCATCCTCCCAAGTTTCTCTTTTGGGATCATAAATTTCTACATCTTGATATTTGAGACAGTCTTCATCGTAAGTGTCCCCACCACCCAAAATGTAAATCCGACTTCCTCCATTTTCATCCGTGTCCTCAACTGTGACAGCACAATGTCCGAATTTTGGTTTTCTCATCGGAGTGGTCATCCTGACCCACATGTCCAAGTTTGGATCGTACGACTCAATTGAACTGGAGGGTCCCATCGTCTTCCGTGGACCTCCTGGTGCGTAGCCACCAAACTAAAATAATTTAAGCCAATCACATTTCAAAATCGGCTCTTCAAAATCCAAAATTTTAAACCCACTTGTCCTACAGTCCGGAATTAAAGCTCCATTCATGGTACTTATGTGGCAATAAAAAGGCAAAAGAATTACCACGTAAATCTTGTGATCACACACAGTCATCCCATAGTCCGACCTGGCACGATGCATATAGTCCACTGATTTCCATTTCCATACATTCTTCCCGGGAACTTCCGGTGGTAAACGTTCAACACAATTTATGATTATATCTTCTCCTTTTTCTTTCTCCTCCTCCGGATTCTCCGGATCATTTTGACACCCACCAGCCTACCACATTGAAAAACACACATAGAAATAAAATCTATGCACCATCAACATGCTTCTTTTAGAAAATCCAAAATTTTGAGCACAATCCCAATTAATTTACTCCTGTGTGGGTGGTCAATACAAATTAAATAAGAAATAGTCACTCACGGCATAAAGCAAATCATCCAGAACGACACACTGGTAGTCACTGCGTTGTTCCAAAGTTTTAGGAGTATCTTTCCGCCACATTGAGGCTGTCATACTGTACACCAGTACAGAATTTACATCTCGACATTTGAATGACTTCCCCCCAATCAGAAAAATATTGTCATCGTGGTAAACCACGGCACATCTATCCCGCCATGGTTGGAACGCCCCACAATGAACATTTTTGTACCTCCCCGTCTGCAAAAAAATAAACACTTGACTATCATCGAATTTTTAAATTTTCCCACAATTTTACTTCAATTTAAACTCACCTCCAAATGGTAAGAAACAAGATTGGCACTACTGTAGTCATTTGGCCCAGCACAAATAAAATAGATCAATCCCTTCTCTTCTGCCTTGTCACGTGGCGGCGGGGATTTTGCGGAATCATCTTCAAAACTAAACCTAGCATTCCTTTGGGCAGTCAGTGACACTTTAGGGCTATCCATATTCTTCCTTCTTTTCCGTCCCCTCTTTTTAGGATTATCCGGATCGGCTTTCCTTGACTTTCTTTTTCGAGGACTTCCAATTGTGTCTCCATTGGCTGAGGATGCAACAGAGACAGTGGATGATGACCCTCTTCTCCTTGTACTGATACGGGCACCTGAAGCTTGTGATGGTGACCCAGTCCTGTTGACCTTACCATTCAATTCCTCTTCTGTCTTGACTGGCCTTTCAGTTCCTATAGAATTTCCAGTGGCACCAGAACTAGATTCGAAGGCAGTGAGTGTGACTCTCAAAATTGTTTCAAAGACTTGACCCTTGAACTCTACGTTGGCTTGACTGAATTTTGAAATGATTGTTTCTTTGTCGATATCTTTGAGAGGGATGGAGGACAAGAGGGAGGCTGTCTGGTCAAAACGGATTGGGTCATGTTCTAACCAGAGAATGACTAAATGGAGGAGGTCATGGGCAGAGTAGTGACGCTGGACACCATTTTTGATGATGACACTCAACTGCAAAGTGTTTTTAAAAAAATAGTGTACAATTTCAAATTGTCAATTTGGTATTGATAAATAAGACGACAGATCAAAATTTAGTGGACAAAATGCTGGAAAAACGGGACTTTACACGTTAGAAAAACGTTTTTGTGCGTTTTTCATTGGGGAATTTTTGCTTTACGGAATTTTGTCTTGTCGCCATGTTTTCTAAAGAAGTTTAATGGTTTACTTACCAGTTCGTGGTCAATCTTCAAAAAATCAGGCTGTACAGTCATAGCAAACTGATTTTGAAGGAAGAATACCGCCGCGGAGTCAGCCAATCTCTTGAGCCCTGAAAAATGACTCCCTTCGAGAATTTTGAGACAATTGGTAGTGGACAAGGGAAGTTGTGCTAAAAAATTGTGACATTCCGTTTGGACACTAGGAAGCTTTATAAGTGTGGCTCCATCTAAAATTTCTAGGACGTTGTCTTCGCTTAAGGTCAACCCGTCCAGGTCATCCGTGTAGATGTAGCTGTAGAAGGTCAAAAATGAAATTCATTGTTGAAAGAAAGAAGGGTTCTTTGTAATTTACAAATTGTAAGTATGAAAATTTGAAGCGTTTTGACTAACTTGATTAGAATTTCTAAAACACGTTTTTTGATCCCTTCCACTCGGATCCGAGGTTCAGTCAAATGGTCCGAAAACAGGTCACGGAAATATTTACTACGGCCACCCAAAATAATTCGGTGTGCTTCGATCGGTTCTTCTTCATGACAGCAATACACTTCAACGTCCAATAATTTCCTTTCCCTTTAAAAACGGAAGAGAGAGATGACACGTAATTTTAATTGTAGACTCATGATGAGTCACTCATCATACACACACACACGCACACAGCTGCTTGCAGCCAATAACCGGCTGCCGGTTTAATTGTGCTTCAGTTTCCGTAAACTGTAACCGGGTAACGGTTGTGTTATTGCTCTTGTACAATGCACAATACACAATTATTTCCCGCCACAACTTTTCCCTTCAAAAACTTCTTTCCACATCATCTTTACAATATTTTCTTCGCAATGTTTGTAGAATAAATTTTAATTTCCTATGAAAAACGACACTTGTGCAAAGATCCATTAATTGCATTTCAGTAATTCACAAGCTCTTGCATTATTTTAGTACCAATCTCAATGACCGGCATTTTGTATTTAAAATGTGCATCCAAATATGCATACTATTTTAAAAATATTTTCACCTTCTCAAAGAATTAAACCAGGAGAAGTCGATTGCCATTTTGATTTAGATTCCTCTCCACACTCAGAACAAAACTTGAATTAAAATTTTGTTGAAATCTTGACCAGCACCAACTACACAAACACACACACTCCTTCACATCCTTCCATGTCTAATCTACAGGTCAGCGACTCAGACAGAGCAGAGTCCACCCACACACACACACACAGTAAAATTTGACTATTCAGCAGTTCTGGCACATGAATTGATTCAGGATGATTTAATCAGCACAATTTTTTAAAAATTCAAAGTTAAGAAAATATTTCCCATACTAATCTCTCTCTGTGTGTCTGTACACTTCAAACGATGAGCGGACAAAAATATTTTGCTGTTCCGATTCCAGTGTGTGTATTTGGTTCATTGATTCACACTCTTCTTATACTTTGGGTGTGTATTTTTGAGAGAGAGAGAGAAGACGGAGTGAATGATAGGATCAAAGAGTTGTTGATAAGAAATGAATATCTGGACACAACCTTCTTTGCAGCTGTTACTGCAGTCTTCAAGACTTGAAGTTCAAGACCACAAAAAAATCTTTGGAACGATAATGATATCCAGAGAGAGAGAGTGTGTGTGTGGGAAATAAGGGACAAAGGTTGTTGATGGTGTGTGTGTCCTGGAATAGAAAGAGGGATAATGCAGCAGAAGGCTGAAACCCAAGAGAAGGTGGGAGATGCACAATACAATAAAGTAGTTCACTTGCACGAAACTCTAAATTCTTTTTCCATGACAGGCAGAATGAATAAAAGATGTGGAGTAAAAATTGGAAAAAAACCGTCACTCTTCTGTCTGCTTTAATATTTGGAGTGGGACTGACAGGGAAGTGAAGTTTTAAAACGATCGAATAATATTCGACGAATATAATTGGGAAGGGGGGTACTGGAAATTTCGAGAGTAAAGATACGTGTCTAGAGTACTCTAGAACCAGAGTAGAGATACAGGGGAGACTTTGTGTTGCGTGTGTGCGTGTATCATTCTCCAGTCTCCAGGTACACAGCACAGTCCATAAAAACTATTTTTAAGTTGAGAGGGAAACGTCCAGGGAGGGTGAAGAGTAAAATGAGAGAGACTCTTTGAGAGAGAGATCCACCCGATCCACCCTCTAAATTTTGAGGCCCCCCCTCTCCCTTATCGTCCCTTAATTTCTCTCCTCTTTTTGTTTGTTTTTTTTGCTTCGGGACAGGAATTTAAGGACCTTGAGGTCGAGGCTGTACAATACCACACACGCATACACTCTCCCTTTCAATGAACGCGATAAAGGTTCGAATTGACACTTTGTGGGCTCACGGAACAGGAAGCAAGGAGTATGTGGACCATACATAGGGACCAGCTTCTCCTTTGGTAAATAATCCTTCTCATATTGTATAGTAAATATTTGGTATGTAGCAATGCTACAGTAGCATAGGCTGAAATTGGACACTGGAAGTTCCAGTCTGGAACTGAAGGGGACAGTCGGACAACGGACAATGTTTTTTGAAAAAACTTTTTCCTGACCGTGTCACATCCGAATGGTTTTAAACGAGTCATGGTGTGTCCAAGTGTATTCTGAGTGTACTTCACACTGTACGACATACATTAATGTCCTCATAATTAAGTCATGACTGGACTCGTTTCAAACCATTCGGACCTGACATTTGACAAGGGTTACAAAAAAATTTTCTCGGTATGTGCCCCGCGGTTTTGAATTACAGGTCGAACGTTTCTACTTCCAGACAATGAGTGACAATGTCACTGACATGGTCTTTTTATCGTGGAATAGTTAGTTAGTTACCATTCTCGAAAATATATCAGCTTTTTAAATCAACTCAACAAATGATTGACATTTTTTTAAACAAAATTTGGGCGCACATTCAAGCGCGCATTTGAAATGTGACATTTCCTTCTTGGGTTTGAAAAGTCTTGCAAAAAAAATCTTCAATCTCTTTTGAGAAGATTCTTCTCCAATCCTAAATAACCAAAGCAGAATCATGCCAAAATTGTTGAATGTTGAGCTAAGCATGACCAAAATAATTATAAATATCTATTCTGACAAAGATATTTTAATTTAATGGGTGACATTCACACCCTCAAAATAGTTTACTCCACACTTTAAGTCCCGTTGTTGTGGCATGAACCGGGAAGACGGTCACCAAACACTATTTTTGATCCCATTTTTTGTGGTATGGTTTTTGTGATCAGAGAGGCATAATTTCAAAAATAATAAGCACCTTCCTTCTTGTACTCTCTGACAAGTGAACAAGAATCATGTGCTAAAAATGGACACGTCAACAAGTAAACAAAGATCATCTCTCTATTTGATGTGTGTGTGTGTATGTGGAAGGATGGTGTATGTAAAGGAATTCAGAGATCAACTTTTGACACGGTCCCTGCCCCCGGCAATCCAAGACTCGCTGAACAAAATCGATGGAGTTGACTGATAGGGAAATGGAGCAGTCATTTGACTCCCAGGATTCTTCCTACGATTAAACTCTACATTTAAAAATAGAGGGAAGGGAACACATCCGTTCAGCAACAATTGACAAGGGGGACCTAAACAACAAAGACCCGTCACCCCACACACACACAGACACACGCTTTAATTACACTTTAGAAAAGTTTTTAATTGGAATGCAACTAACTTCAAACTGTCAATCGACTGTCAGCTCTCAACAGAAGAACAGGTGCTATTTTTAGTGACTAACTTCAAGATTTTTATTTTTATTTTTCGAAATTCAACATATTTTGAAGTCTCTTCCTATTTATTTATTTTTTGAAAAAACTCAATTGGCATTTTTTATCGTGTTTTTTAGTGTTTATTCTTCCACCCGTGTGTGTCTACTGTCTACCCTTCTCCAGTGACTGTCCAGCTCTGAACATAAATAAATCCAGAATGTCTTTGAAAATCCCCGCCATTTTCCTGGCACTGTGTGTGGCCTTCTCTGCTGCAGCCTCCACTACAAAAGAAGAAATGTCCAAGAAGTCCGGGATGCAATCTACTTCAGTCGGAGTTGGAGCAACCGGTGCTGATGATACAAGCCGCGGGTATTATGGAGGTGGTCACGACGGTGGGTATGGAAATTATGGTGGCCACGGGGGTGGGCATCATGGTCATGGGGATAATCACGTGGGTCATTCGTATCACCAATCTTACCCACATCATGGAGGTTGGGATCATGGAGGAGGATTCTGGGGAATTGATGTCACGACTGGACTCCTCATCCTTTTGGTTTTGGGTGCTGTCTGCTATCCTCTATTTGGATTCGGTGGGTATGGAGGTCATGGGAGGGCAGGGAATCGGAATGGAGAGGCTGTAGCAGACTGGGCTATTCGTTCTTTTGGAAATTCAAAAGATTTCATTGGAATGGCTGAGAAAGTTTTGACTTCCGTCGAGAAACTTTATGAGACTTACAGTAAAGGGATGGAAGGGATCAAGAAGAATTGACAAGGGTCGTCATCAGTAAAAGGTCAGTATTACTCGGTGTCATTTTTTAGTAGAATTTTTATATTATCCTAGAAAAAATGTAGACACACACATGGTTTTTGAACGGATCAAAGGAGTTTGCAAAAAATTAGGAGATTTCTAGCAACAATTTTGGGAGGATTTTGAAATTATGGTACTACACAAAATACAGGAAAAAGTGGCAGAATTTGTGGCAAAAATGAGTTTTTGTGCAAAAAAATCTTTTTTGTGCTGTACGAGGAAATTCGTAAATTTTTACGAAATGTGTTTCATCTAAAAAACTGCTAGTTTCCGGTAGATATAGATTCCAAGAATATTTGAAAAAATGGCAGTATAAATTATAACAAAATAATATGAAGGAAATGGCGGAATATTTTTGCAAAAATTCCATTTTGGTCTTGGCCGTAGTGTCGGAATTAACATCATGTTAATAACATGAGCCAATTGAAGAGTGACGAGATGGCGACGGTCAAGTAGATTGGGAAGATTTCCTTACTCTGTGGATCAGATTTCATGGTTTAGTAATTAAAAATAATTAACGTCGTTCTACATATCATATACATACATACTTGTTTATTTATGCTCTACTGCCATTACACATCCACACAGTTCAGTCTTGAATGTCACTTTATCAGATTTTTCATGAGGATGACGATATAAGAAGAGGTTGGACTGTATGAGGAATCCTCATTGAGGATGGGCTTCAACTTTTTGATAATGATCACTGTAAAAATACACACACTTTAAATATGGGTCAGTTAGAGACGATTTTTCTCGTCTGGTGAATTCCCAGATTTATGTGTAAGGAAGTTGTTCATCGTTACTGACCTACATCAAGACTCTCGATTCGAAAACATTGCATCTACGTTATAGTGTGTACTGTTATTGGCCAAAAATATTAACAATATTTGATTTTTTCAGGGGGTCTGGACACCAGTGACATGACCACGACCAGAACACGCTGACCTGTAAAGGACAAATGAAAAGAATGCTCCTTCCTTCTTCCACTTGACTCTGACATTCTTGAGGGATTTATTAACGCTCGTTTTTAAAATACAATAGACTAAAGGACGCTGTAACTGAGCAAATTTTTTACAGACATTTTCAATGAGAAGTGAACACACTTTTTTGAAGAGGTGACAGAGGACAGACGCCAAATTTTAATGGCAAAAAGAAAATGAACTTGTACAGTGATCTTTGTGGTTTGAAACCACTTTGTATACTTTTGACACATGACGACTTTAATGACATAGACTGAACAACATGGGGTTTTCCCTTCCAGTGACATTTGACATTTTTGACTTTGACGCAACTTCTTTTTTAAAACTTTCACATTTATTTGATTATTATTCTTTTCCTTTCCGAAATGGCCAATGACGGTTTAAAGTGACGATAGAGTTGACACACACACACGAAACAAAACAAGACGAAGAAAAAATATGTAATTTACTCAGACTGGTGTCTCTCACTCGCCGTTTAAATTATGAAAAAATATATTATAAGTATTTGTTACATTGTTTTAATTGTTGTTAATAAAATTGTTATTTAACGTCATTTTTTGTATTCTGCGGTGTCTGTCTTCATAGGATACTTTTCATTTTGAGAGAATTGAATATTCTCAAAGCATTTTTCGTTCTCACTTTTTCTCCTTTTTGAAATCCGAATTGTGAATTTGGGATCACAAATTGTGTGACTCACAATCTGTTTACACAGGATGGCTTTGCAGATTTTGATCAGGGTCTCGACATCTTTATCCCCGTATCCTGATCGTAGAGGTTAAGTAATTCAGTATTTTATTTTTAAAAAGAAATTCCGTAATGACTTCATGACAAAACAAAAAGAATTTTATGCAAAAGAATTTTTCTGCAAAGTTTTCATTCACAATAATAATGCATTTAATTTTTATACCGAATGTGTACGAAACAATTAACCATAGTAAAATCTGAGAAATGGTCAGTTTAACTGGAAAACATAATTATTTAAAATAAATTTCTCAGAAGATAACTCGTTAGAAGACTCTTTTCTGGAGGTTAAATAATTGTAACTGCTGCAGACTACGTAAATATTTATAATACACAACTGAGTTACTCCCAATCGGGTTCAGTAATTGCATCCATATAGGGAAGAATAGCCATGACTGCAGCTGTGTAAAGAAAAATTCCAAATAATAATGATTTATTTTGTTATAGTCGTATCAATCATGAAATGGTGTTTCGTAGTTTATCAATATTTGCTGACTCACTTTCTGACCCTTCCTTCATCGCAATTGTTACTTTGACTCCACGTTCCTCCCTTACAGGTTGAAATCCATATATCCCAGACACATGAGAAAAGATTGGTTCAATTGGTTCAATACCATAATCATTGTACATCGACAGTTGGAACTCTTTCAGATCTGTAAAAATAATTTGTCCATTTTGTATTGTTACTGTAATAGTAATAATTTAACAAAAAAAGGGAAGATAAATACAATTTATTACTATTTGCATCAAAAATGGATGGGAGAATCCACAGATTTTTGGCATCCTCCAGAGACACTTTTCTTGAAGTTCTCAATAATTGAGTACAAGTCTCCACGGGGATCCCTGTGATGCTTGAGTCCATCTTGGCATACAGATCCTCCAGATCCTCCTCTGCTACAATTCTGAGCTTGACTGTTTCAATAACCTTGAATTGAGTCCAAACCAACGGAATTACCTTGGGCAGGTCTTTCACATCCTCAAATTTCATGTCAAAGGTGGTGATATTAGGGAAGTGGGGGGACAATCTTTTCACTATTTTGTCTGTCCAGAGTTCGGAAACCTCCAAGACCTTGACACGTGACATGATACCAATTTCCCGGCATAATTCTGTAAGTTCTTCAATCGACAACTCACTGTTTCTACAATATAAATCCATGTGGATCACATTTGGAAAAATTTTGGAGAGGGCTGGGCAGCCAGCAGGAAGAAATTTCGATTTGAACTCAACTACTAATTCTCTCACATTCTTCATTACTAAGGCCGTTCAAAATCGGCTTTATTTTTTTCAAAATTCGGCTTTTTTCGGCTTTATCATTTAAAAATTCGGTTTTTTCGGCTTTTTATTTTGAATGTAA
>WJFB01002124.1:0-22095 GCA_009870185.1 Pygmarrhopalites habei
CCCCCCCCCCCCCCCCCCCTTTCTGTCTTTCCCTCCTGTCTGTACACTGGTTTATACACTGGGGTAATAGTTGACACGTACAATAGCAGCAATGGCATGTAGCAATGCAATGTGATGCGTCATGGGTTCTATTATATTGTGTCAATGGTCACCAATGTATTTCCATCTGTCAAGTCAACCTTATCTATGCCAACGCAGGAATGGCTCCCTCCTTTTCCCATGGAAAGTGAGTGGGAGAGAAAAGAGTGAGAGTTTTTGTTCCATTAGTAACTCCACATTATATCCCTAGTTCTTTTTACTCTCTCTCTCTCTCTCTCATCTCCCTTGTGGTCCATAGTGGAGGCACAGATAAATGCACAGCAACAGCCACAGTCATCAGAGTTGACAGGATCGTAGATAAACAGGAAGGGAGGAAGACAGTAGAAGAGTACACAAAAGCTCCCACCCTTCCTTTTCCCCTGAAAACCGATGTTGCGTAGTGAAGGACAACTTTTCTAAAATTTTGGGGAAAGTCCTCAGCCCTTCCCTTCCTTCTCTCTCTCCCCCCGACTCAGTTGACAAAGTATGGGAACTTAAAGAGGTGAAATTGTACATTATGTTAGTAAAGACCTCTTTTGTTTGATAACTCTCGGTCAAAAATTTCAATATCTATACAGTGTAATTCAGCTATCCATAAATAGCACTATGCAATCTAAAATCATCCCAATTCTTTAGCAATGAAAGTTCCCAGTGGCATCAAAGTCGAAATTTTTAAACAACCCGGGATCAGTATAAAATATACGAGTTCTTCTTTTACTGAGAATATACAAAATTTTATTTTATTCAAAAAAATGTTTCCTACTACCTCCGTGACAGAGTTATCACAAAAAATACGGTATGCAGAAGCCGGTTTCAAAAAGAGGAATGAAAACGTTCAAACCACTTTTTTCCCTCTGACTTTCACCGTCCATGATTGGCCACGGTGGCTAATCCTTTAGAAAAAAGGAATGGGATGGAAGGAGTGAGACCGTGGAGAAAGTTAAAGAGAAAGCAATATTCCGGGAATTATGTTACGACAGCGTATCATACATTCGACTTTAACTTCCACATTCCTCCGTTCCCTGTGTGTGTGTGTTTGGGAAAATTTAGTTGGACTTTCTTTTCTCCCTCTCTCTCTCGCTTTTGTGAATGCGAGACTAACTGTAGGAATGGCCATCATATAAAGAACCAAAGAATATAAAGCTGTACGGACACGCATAGAAAGAAAGAGGTGTTCGTTCTTGGCTCATTGTCCTGGACAGTAGAGTAGACATTTCACTGGTGGAAAGACAAGAGAACTGGCTTTCTCCTTCTCTCTCTCTCTCTCTCTTATATTGCTTTATACACGAGTAGATAGACGTTGGTTCCGTTGGGTTTCCCTGTGTTTTCCCTCGCACATAGAAAGAGGGGGAACGTTGGTAGAACTGACTATTTTATATATTTTATAATATGGAGTCTCAAATTTTTCCCCTCTCTGCCCACTCTTATTCCTCTTTTTTGGGTAGGAAGAATGTGAATTTTATGGTTTTTTTATGGTAATATCCCAACATAATATAATACCCATGAAGAGACTCTTGAAGGGGAGGGGGGTATGTATGCCAAATGTGTGTGTGTGGATAGGGCAAGATGGAGGGGGGCTTTGGTTAAATCTCTATAGTTTTTTTCTTTCTCCTCTCTTCCTCTTTTGCATTGTCTTATCTTGGAGAGGCTGATGGAGCAGGCTCTCCAAAATGAATATTCATAAATGAGTGGAAGGTTGGGAAGAGGGAAGAGAAATTTCCTTAAGTGGAGTTAGAGAGGGAGTAAATGATCTAAAATCGATGAATTACACAGGGAAGAGAGAGAGAGAGAGAGATTCCACTTCACTCCTGGCGACACATTCATTCTCAATTTCCATCTTATGGGTTCACCCATCAAACCTTGGAAAAGTACATAGAGTAGTCATTGCTACTCACAATGCATATTTCACCCCCTTTCTCTCACTTTCACATGTTCTCCACCACACCAAACTTGTTCCATTTCAATGAGAATTACTGGGTAAACTCTGTCCTGTCCTCATTGCAGGGAGGGTAGGGCGTGAGGGAATAACTATCCGACTCTCATCATCACTCCAAAAAAATGAGACTTTCTCTCGTCTTTCTCCTTCTGTTACAAAACTCTCATCCTCATCTCTTCTATTGGAAAACTCAGGGTCTCCTCCTCCTCCTCCTCTTCTGCTCTTCAATTCATGGTACACAATCCACCCATTGACAAAACCACAAATCGTTTCCAACAAACACACACACTCTCTCTATCTCACACACACTCCTAAACTTTTCCATTCTCGACCATGTGGCCAAAATACTTGTACTGCCAGCTTTCCCCTCCTCCCCTCACACTTTCCTCCCCTCTCTCTCTCTTTTCTCTGTCTGATTTTGTGTGTGGGTGGTGGGATGGTGAAGCCAGTAAAAAATAGTTTTGAAGATTCAAAATCTGATTCGGAAACTTTATTGAAAATAGTTGAAGCTTTTCCACAGCCTCATCCCCTTTAGCCTTTTCAGAGAGAGAGAGAGAGAGAAAGGAAGAGAGGTGCGGAGGAGGAGGATGGTGTTGGGAATTTGGGTACGATTGTTTGAAAATTCCTCGGATTTTCTATTACACTTTTACAAGTCTATAGCCTTCCGCAATGAAGCCCTGTCGCCCTGTCCTTATGACCCGGGGAAGAGTGAAGAAACACATTTTATACAAAAGTATAGGAGAAATCTAAAATTACAGTACACGCTGACACGTAGGAGGGATGAAGTGAAAGCAACAGAGTAGAAACACACCCAAACACATGAATACAAACATGTATGGGGGAAGGTACAAAAACGAAAAAGGTACAGAGATGGGTGTGCAAATAAGGCAGACAAAGAGAAAGTGTGAAGACACACATTTACGTTGTACGAAACGTACACAAAGAAAAAAAGACACGAACAAAAATGGTACTTGTACATTTTTACATGTGAAGAAAACATGTGGAGCTTGTTGGTGCTGAACGTACTGAGAGAGATATAGACTATCACGAGAAAGAGAGTGGCTTGCTTATTGAGACAGCGATGAGACTTGCAGATAATTTTCAATGGAGACGTATCCCATATATGTTACCTTATTCCAACATCTCATGCCTTGGTTTGGGCATTAGTACCTCATAGTGAAGACTAGTAAAGGGGTTGTGTAGTCTCCGTTTTGTTGCTTTCTTTCCAGGGAGGTCGGAAAAGCTTTCTCCTCTTTTCTCTCTCTCTAACTAGTATAATAACTGCTGTGTCGAAGCACAATGAAGAAGGGAGAAAGTGAAGAAAAAGGAAAAGAGGGAAGAGAGAGGGATGTAGACGTGTAATTTATGTATTCAGTGGATGGAGCCACTTCAAAATGCACTATCCACACCCACGAGATTTTTATCTTGTTGCTAACAACTACCAATTACCCTCAAGCTCGTGTGTGCTCTACTCTAAATCTTTTCAACACACCTTCTCCCACTCTTTTTATCTACTTATACTTTTTTTTGACCCTTTGAAATTCTGCGTGTTGTAGTTGTGTGTGTGTCTTAGTAGTTCATGTGCCACTCTAGCTTAGGTCATTTCAGTCTACATTTTACACACTTTATCTTGATTTACATGTCGCAAAGACCTTCATCTTAGTCTTTCCCTCATTTTCCCCTTTCACCTTCCCTGTGTATCCACCAGCTTGACGTGTTGGTTGAGGTAAGAGGTATTTTCACATGGTACACGTACACTCATACATACTTCAGTGGGGATGCTGGTGTGTGCGTGTGTGTGACCTGAGAGTTTCATTTGTGAATATGCATGTACGCCCTATGTCTTCCCTTCTCGCCTGTGGTCTTGAAAGGTCTTAACACTTTCTCCTCCCAGGCGACTCTCTCACACCTTCAGGATAGACTAGGCTAAAGCCACTCTGACTTTTCCTGGTGAGAGAGAGACTCACGAATGACCTGCGGTTCCTCCTCCCTTCTCACTGAACAGCAAGAGAGAGAGAGAGAGAGGGAGGAAAGGAAAACTCTGGAAAGATTACTGATGACAATAAAGCTAAGAATAAAAGATGCAAAAGATGGTCAGTCAGAAGAAAGTCGGAAAAAGAGGAGAGAGAAAGGAGGCTTTACATGAACTAGTACATTTGTCTATCCAAAATTCATTCCCTCTATAACAGAGAGAAAGGTTGAAAGTGCAGAGACACACATTGGGAGACAAGCTCTTTTCTATTTTCGTACCATCTCTCTATGCGTTCCCGTATGTGAGCTGTGCCTTTCCCTTCAAGCAAGAAAAGCACGGGAGTACATGTGTGTGTTTTATGTATATATACGCATTGTTGACGCCATAGACTGTCTCTCTGTCTACTAGATTTAGTACAGTGACGTTCATCCGCTCTTTACTTTCCATGTCTCTCTCTCTCGGGCACCGCGATGACCGCCGACCAATAACTAGTCCAGTGGTTTTCTGTCTTCACCACAGCTTCGACTTTCTCTTTGCATGTGTGTACATGTATTTATTATTGTGTGTGTTTCCCAACAGCATGGGTTTCCCCCTACAATTCTGTACTTGCTTCACGAGGCAAGACTTTATAAGTAAAATGGGTTCCCCCTTGTAATAATACATGAAAGAGAGAGAGAGAGTGAGTGCTAAAAAAGAATTTTCTGGTTTACTCCATATTGTGTGGAAGGATTGCGTGTGTACACCAATTGAAGATGAATCTGAAGAGCTCTCATTTCCCTATTATAATTCAAATTGTTTTTAAAGATCATCAAGGGGAAAGGATGCCGAGGTGTGGAGAAACATAAATGGTTCAAGTGGAGAAAGTAGTGAGAGAAAGTTTGTTCATTCTTTTTGTCGGAAGGGATGATCCGAGCGATCCAAACTAATGAGATGAGTAACTAGATTGGACAGATAAATAAATTACATGGTTCAGTCTGAGCAGCACTGTATTTAAGCCTTTACTCTTCTCCCTTTCCATTGTCTGTGGATATAAGTGGAGAGAGAGGGAGGCATATGGAAATAGACAAGTTGCCAAATATTTGTAATGCAAACGTTGCCCTCTTCATTGTATACGCGGAGCATATGAGGGGAGAGAAGTGAAGGGAGAGAGAGTCGGCGATTAATTTGATCAAATCAGTCTGGCGTGCACTGCTACTACACTACTGTACTATGGAGCAGAGTTTTGGTTTGGAGGTAGAACAGGACTGCCATGAGCAATCGCCGCTATGAAACATACAGAGAGAGAGAGAGGGAAAAGGAACTACGAAGAAGAGGAAGGGTCAACAATTCAATCAGTAGATAAATTAGATGATTTAATTTCTTTTGCTGCAATTCTTCCGGCTTGTTGACTTGTCTTTATGTAACAGATAAAGGAGAAGGAGGGAGAGGGGTCATTTGATTTGGCCTTGAGTGTAGCCAACGTATTTTTAGCCTTGTTCTCCCTTTTGTACTTTCCCTCTCTCTATTTTCTACATATGTACGTAGGTAAGAGCTGCAGTGTAATATAACTAGTGTCTGAAATCCTAGACCAGACTTAGTATCCCCTTCACTCTTCCATTTCCATTCTTTCCCCTTCTTAGTCTCCGGTCTACACGTCAAAAAACTCGAGCGGAAGGGTCAGCTGTGGATTATTCAACAGTCATTTTTCTCCTGTCATTTGTATTCTTCAAAGGTTACGAGACAGGCTTTATGGACAAAGAATTTGTTGAAGGGAAAGGAGAAAGTTGTGCGTTTCCTTAGTTCATTGTAAATTACAAAATAATGGATATTAAAGGAGGGAGAAGGCAAGTCAAAAAAGATACACAAGATCCTGTCAACTTTGACCTTTTTCCTTTTTTCTGAAGTGTGACTGGGTTTCCACTATGTACGCATATTTTGGACCCTGTGTTGTGTAGAGGAAGAATAATGTTTACTGGATGTAATTTTGTATTTATGAGAAAAAACGAAGACATTTGGTTGTGCAATTTTGTTGGACTCAACCTTGTGAATCAAACTGTTTTTATTATCCTCATAAATTGGTTCTATATATTAAATTTATAAAGTTCAGGAAAAAATGGGGGGGGGGAGGGTTGGGCTGAGCTGCTATTCCCATTCTCCGATAACAATTATATTGAATTACAACACAATAAAATTAAATTAACGCTTTTTCTAATTAGTATTAAATTTATTATGGTCCCTTGTGGGACAGGGACGTCGAAGCTTATTCTACTATTATGTTGCCTAATCATTTTGTTTATCCATTTCTTTACACTTGCTTTAGTTGGGTTTCACCCATCATTTTTAAAACTTGAGGCTTTTTATCATTATTTTTGTACAGAAAAATAAGTTAACTATATTTTTTTACTTTCACTTTTCTCCCGTACGACAGTTCACAATTACAATTCCAATCGCATCTTCTTCTTGTCCATGGCTCGAATTGCAGAAAAGTGCGGATTTTTTCCCACGACCAAATGTTTTCATCAATTCCCCCTCCCCCAAAAAGACTTTCCCCAAAAATGAAGAGAAGAATATTTACTTTGAAAAATAAGTTGTTTGGAATTCTTGAACCAAGATTGTGAAGGGAGGAGAGAAAAGTGAGAGGAGGAGGAGTGGAATGATTTGAGCTCAACTTTTTCCTTCTCTCTCTCCTTCTCTCTCTTGACTCTTCCAAAGTATTATATATTTCTTGTTCCCAAAAAGTAAGGGACATTCCTCGTCCATTCTCCCCCCTCCCCCGTTATAGAAAGGACTTTGGTGAAATCAAACAGTGAGTTACAGTGACATAAATCATGGACTCAATGGGTACATAAGGCCACTTTTACAGTGCCCACACTGCACTGATAACAAGACATACTAGCCAAGATACCATAAATCATGTGATGTTGTACGTGGAGAAAATAGCCTCCTCCCCTTTTTTCATGTATTTCAATAGAGGGAATATTATTGAGAGGAGAGTAGGAGGAGAAATATAGTTATATGGAATAATTCTGGAGCTTTTACGAGGTGTCTAATGGACGGACACACACACAGCCATCATAATACGGAGAGTAGCTGGAGAGTAGAGGCTATGGGTAGAGTAGAAGGTTAACAGTTCCCCCTGCCAATTTTTCTAATAAAATCACAATCTTCTTTGACCACGACGGGGGGTGTGAAATGAAAATTGGACTGTCCTTGTCACTGAAAATTTGAACTATTTTTTATGGGTTTCTTTCTCTCTCTCTCACACACACACCATGGAACCATGGATGGTGGCACTATCACTAGCCAGCATGAAAGTGAATGTGGGTGATGATGGTGAAAGTTTTTGCACCCAAAGACATCCAATACTGTGCATGCATACAAGGGACGTCTCAATTAGGCCGAACCATAGAAAGAGGAGGGAGAGAGAGAGAGAGAGACAGAGCCCCTCACTCATCGTTTCTATATGCAAAACGATGAAAGTTGATGCCCAAGTTTTCTTTCTCCTCCTCCCAAGTAAAGTATCAAGTATCCGTCTATCTCTTTTTCTCCGAGCACAGAGCAACGTATAAAAAAAGAAAGAGGAAAAATTGTGAAAAAAGTCCATATGGAAGAAAAAGCTTTTCTGTAGCCTAAGATAAAAGACCCGAATTACATTAGAGTGATGTGAAAATGAGAGAGAAAGCTGGTGGAGTGTGTGTGTGTGTACTACACTAGAATGCAGGATAGGGGTTTATGGAACGAGAATGTTGTCTCTCTCTTCGTTACATCTATCTAAATGATGAGTTGTCACTGTCAATTGGTTGATGTTGTATAGTTTTGAGGAAGAGGAGGAAGGGGAATGAGTGGGTAATTGATGATGTATAATCTGCATAATATAATAAAGTTTTCACAACCAAAACTTTACCCCTCCCTCCTCCTCCTCCCTTCCTTCAGTCTAGACAAAGATCCAATGTGGATACTAGTAGAAGTGGTTTAGGACAGAGAGGCGGGCGCCGGTCTAATATTAATAACAATACACAAGACATAGACATGTATATATGATTATGTATTGCATGAAAAATGGGATAATAAAATTAAAAAGTTGTTCTCTTGTTTTTTTCCCCAGCTGAGCAAAAAGATTGGCTACCGCCTTTACTCTGCCATGGGTTCCTTCTACATCCCTAGTTGCATCATGGTCTTCGTCTACATTCGAATCTACTACGCGGCACGGGATCGGGCCCGACGGGGAGTGCGGAAAGCTCCTCGACCCAAACCCCAATCATCCGTGGTAGAACCAGAAGAGTCCACCACGAAATTCACGACCAATACGACAACCAATACAGCCACCACAACCTCCACCTCCAATTTTTCAGAAAGGGGTCGTTCAACCTCTCCAAAAATCCTCCCTCAATCCGCACCACCGCACCTCGTGACCTCACCCGTAGAATTAAATGCCGTGCCACTCACCAACACTGCTGAGGACACTTTTTTTGCCACTTCCAATAATGCATCCTCTGCCAATCCAAGTTCCTCCAGAACACCCCCTGGAAATGGGGGGAGTGACGGAGGAGGAGGAAGTGGGGGTACTTTAAATAGTCCAACTATAATAATAGGGAATGGGGAGTCGTGTAAGGCAGTCAAACAAGTGGGATTTCAAGTACCGTTAGTTAGTTCTAGTTGCGATGATCTCCCTGCTGCCACCACCACTTCTCCCACCACCGCCACTTCCGCTTCTTGCAAGCCAGAGATTATGGTGGAGGGTTGTTCTCCTGAAGACTCCATGGAGGAGTGTTGTAGTGGGGGTAGGGGTGGGGGAAAGGAAGAGAAAGTTGTTCAAGTCACTGTCGAGACACCAGCGGGTGGAGGACGGCGGGAGGATATGGAGACTGATCATAGTTCAAATTGTCCGGAGGGTGGGGGCGAAACGATGACTCCTACCAACGCCACATCATTGTCTTGTCAATACAAAGATAGAACTTGTAGTGGTAATGGGGGTGGGAGTAGTAAGAAAAATTCTACGCAACGAAGTCTGAGTGACCCCACAAACAGTTGTT
Source organism: Pygmarrhopalites habei (assembly GCA_009870185.1). Taxonomy (NCBI): domain Eukaryota; kingdom Metazoa; phylum Arthropoda; class Collembola; order Symphypleona; family Arrhopalitidae; genus Pygmarrhopalites; species Pygmarrhopalites habei. The sequence goes on from WJFB01002124.1 coordinate 8,999, forward strand.
GTAGTGGGGATGCTAGTGCTAAGAATACAAGTGTACACAAAGAGAGTCAAGACAAGAACAAAAAGTCCAGTGGTGATAGTGGTGGAAATGTCCGGAAAGAGGTGGATGACGGGGTCGAGAGAGTTGCTCATCATTCCACTCTGGCGGTCAATGAGTTGGAAAACACCATCACTGAACTCCAATCCAATGGTAATGGGAATTTGTCCCCAGCCGCCGTCCAATGTCAAGGGTCAACAGAAGAGATTGTGCCAATCGTGGCGACAACCTCACATCATCATGGCCCTCACCGACATCACCACCACCATCATCATCATCATGGAAATGAAGAGGTCATCACAGCCACTGCCACCAAAAAGAGTAAGAGACCAAAGTTGCACTTTCTCCGGGTGGAGCCGCCAACAATTTGGCGGACTTCGTCCAGTCTCTCCATTAATGGAGATGTCCACATTTTGGGGACACTCTCCCGGTCTTGTTCTCGGCTTCAACTGGATGCGGACCCTGTGAGTGACGTGGATCCTTCCTCGTCTGACTCTGGGGCTGTTAGTCGATGTGCCGTGGTGAAACCTTTGAAACTTCGACTGTGTCAGCCTTTCTTTGGGAAAAAGTCCAACTCGACCAGCTCGTCTTCGTCTGGAAAGGCAAGGCGGGATGTACTTGACATGGGCAAACTGAACTCGCCAAAGGTACAGGGTTTTTTTTCCTTTGAACTTTTTTTAAAAAAAATTGGAGAAACTTTCAAGTCATTATCTTCTAAATTGTGGTTTGAAAAATCAATAGGAGGTCCGGGATCCAGAACGAGAGAAAAGGAGGATTGCCCGGAAGAAGGAGAAACGGGCGACGCTTATTCTCGGCCTCATCATGGGTTCCTTCATTCTCTGTTGGCTACCCTTTTTCATCATTTATTTAACGGAGCCCTTCTGGACTGTGGCACCCTGGGCATTCGCCATCTCCTTCTGGCTTGGCTACTTGAATAGTGCTCTCAATCCTGTCATATACACGGTGAGCAACCCTTTTTTGCATTTCTTGTTATGTCAGAAAATGAAATACAAAAATTGCGCACAGAAAAATCCTGTATATATGTGCAATTTTCAATTATCAATTAAGTTCTTAGCTTTGATCAAACCCCAGTCCTCAATTGATTTTTGACGGTCTGAATTGTCCCCGTACGAGCAACACTGTTTTATTTTCAGCTAACTATAATCTCCCTCATTTGTTCTGTTTTCCCTCTCACAGATATTCAACAGGGATTTTCGTACGGCCTTTCGGAAGATTCTCTTCAAATAATAATAACTGGTAATATTATACATCATTCAAAGAAAAAAGAGATTATGCCTCACTCTCACACTCACATATGTATGTAATAGCACAGACAACAAAAACCCCCGCAAAAAATATATATTCCTCTTGACTCAACTCAAACCGCAATACACAAGAAAAAAAAAAGGAAACGCGCAACTCTTGAAGCGAAAACTCTACTACTACTAATAATATATGTATAAATAGTACATTCTTAAGAATTCATGTTAAGAACTAAGTACATACGTTTAGTGTAAATATACATACTTACTAATACACATAAAAATATTTTTGTAAAGACAGGCTAGTGACTCAAAATGTACGAATGTGAATGGATGAGAGTGTGACTCTTGTGCACTTGTTCATTAATGTGTGCGACTTCATTGACGGACAATCCCACAATTAATAGTAAAAACCTGTGTTTCTCCCCTTACCGGGTCAAACTGTTGGTGAATCGTTAAATCATTTTAAATGACAATTCCTCCCTCCATAGACTTTCACTCTTACTTTCTCTTCCCTATTCTGTCTCTCCCTCTTTCGCTCTCACGAGAGAAATTAATGAAAGAAGAAGAATGTCCTCCTTTGACTTTCTCCAAATATTCCACTTTCACTCCAGTATATATGAACTAATTAATTTTAGTCCTCCTCTCAACCCCAACAAACAGAAACAAGATTTTGACGGGGGAGAAGACAAATTGTATTGGGTTTTTCCTATTGGATTGTCCTATTCCTTTGGGTGGCTCTCTACTCTGTGCAAAGTTAACCTTACCTCCCTATTTTGAGTGTGTGTGTGTGTGTGGTATGTTGGTCAGAGGGAGAGAAAGATTTACGGACTCGTCCTTGTCCTCTCCGTCCCACACACACGCATATATACTTGTGTACACCCTCTTATTATATGGAATGGGTGGGGGAGAGACACAAGGACAAGGGCAAAGCTAGATTATTCAAATGACAGCGGTTGATGGAGATGATATTGCATTTTCCCTCTCTAGGCTCTCACTAAAATCCGACTCGTAGGCATAAATCCAAAAGGACAAAAGTCTCCCCCAAAACCGAACCCACAACGACGAACCATGTAAATCTTGTGTCGAGTCATCAGTTTCTCCCTCTCCCTCTGCTCTTCGCGTAATGTCAGACGTCAGTCCGAGAACGCCAATGTGAATCCAACCAACCACCCGGACTAACGACGAAATAAACGGAGGGAAGTGGATGGGAGGCCATTCCATTGAATGGACAAGTTTTGACGGGACTTTCTCTTTTCTCTCTAAGGATAGTAGAACACAACTTTGTCTTCCTCCTCTGCTCTTGGTCAATAATAGCAATACAATAAAGATAAATAAAACACAAAAACTCAAGGATAGTCACGGCATACACTCTCTCTCTCTGCGTTCAACACACACACACAAGACAGGACTCAACAAGGGAAAAATAGAATAGCGCAGAGTACTTTGTCCACTTTCCTATAAAACTTCCCTCTCTCTTTCTCTCTCTCGTTTGTTTACGCCTCTGTTGTATGCAATTTGTTGTACTTTGTCTCTCCTCCCATTCGACTTGGAGTTAGTGAGTGTGTGTGTCAAGAGTGTGTGTGTGTGTGAATGGGATGAATATTTTAAATCAAATTCTAAAGCCTCCGCATTAAAAACCAGTGGAGACTGAACCACAATTTTCTCCTTGTCCACTCTCTTTTTCTTTCTATCTTTTCCAGACAGTCTGATCTTCCTTGACGACTCACACACACACATACACGTCGAAACACACAAATGGTTAGAGATGGGGACTTGGATAAAATACAAATAAGAATTCCCAATAACTACTTGGATTTTTAACGATCTTCCCCCCTTCCTCTTCAATGTAGTATCCCTTCTAATACTTTTCCTGAGCCCTCAAATTTCCATTCAGAATAGTGGAGTATTTTTATTCACATATTTTTGTACATGGTGACGTAGTGTGAAAGTTTGTATGATTATTATGCCTGTTTAATGAACAACAAAGGCCAGCACACACGACTGACTTTCTCTTTTGAATGATTTTCTCCAGTGAGTGTTTACACATTTTGGATTTTTTTTATTTGCAGCACTGTTCTAAATAGTACTTTTTTTCATTGATTCCTCCTTATTCCTGACACAATAACTGAAGGGAGGAGGAGGGTAAATTGTGATTATTTTTAATGATCAGATTTTCATTCAAATATTCTGAGAGTCACAACATGTGTCCAATTATCCAGTTTCTTTGTGTACACAATTCAAAATTTGTAGATTCCACACACACACACACACAAATACTTTGATTCAGCTTCAAAGGGAATGAACACATTAAGAGCTCTCTGGAAAAAGCTTTTAAATTATTATTATGTTCATTAGTTGAACAAAAACGAACGCACAATATCCCCTTCTGTGTATTTCAACATTTTTTACAAACTCTCCATTGTGACCACATCCACACACACACCAGCCCTATATATAGAATGGAGGGAACTAATAATATAAAATTGTGATACACACGTCAGGACATTGATGTCCTATGGGTTGGGTGGAGAGCTTTGAGAAATTTTTTTGTCATCACTCGTCAGGACATTGATGTCCGATGGGTTGGGTGGAGAGCTTTGAGAAATTTTTTTGTCATCACTCGTTAGCCCATAAATAGTCTTATAGTGAGTGAACAAGTTTATTAGATGATATGAGGAGATGGGAATAGACAGGGACTGGCGGATGAATGGCTGTCCAAGAGCAAACTAATTTAATAGCATTGCATTGTGTGTGGCATGGCATGGCATGCTCGGTCGAAAGAGTTGATGCCCCAGCTGCTATTGACGACTACACACACACACAATATCCACATAGGGACAGAGAAAAAGCGAGATGAGTTAAGGATGGAAAAAGACAGGGGTGGGTGGATGTGTGTGTGGTAAAGGATCAGGGACTGTGGTCAGATAATTATTATTGACTAGGAAATAAGAGTCCAGCGTGACAGCCGGGCGAGTATCATCATTTCTTCCATGTTCATCTCCACCCTGTTTCTTCTTCCCACTTTCACTTTCCTCATAAAAATAAGAGAGGAGAAAAGAAAAAACTTTTCTCCATTTCCCCTCCTCTTCCTTTCAATTTGTTTCTCAACGCATGCCTTTGTTCCGAAGTGGAGAAGCACAAAATGAGAGAGAGGGACATGTTCCGCGGGTTCCTGATTTTAAGTTTAGTGCGTGTGTTTGTGAGGGATGAGGGAACGGACTGTGTGTGATTGTTTCTGTGTGTGTCTGTATAAGATGGAAGAGAGAGAGAGAGGATGGAAAAAATCCGTTTGAAAATGATTGCCTTACACTTGTAGGCGTAGGTATATATAATATGATCATGTCTTCCACCACCACCACCATTCAAGTCATCTGCTGTTGAGATAACAGACAGACACACACACACACACCACCCTGCCCTGGTGTACACACACTGAGATATGAAACAGCCGCCAGCCTCCCTCTTACTCTCTCTCTTGAGCAACTTATTATTCGCCAGATGGTGACGAAAAAAATCAAAAGTGTGTTCAGAATGTATAGAGTCACATGAGCATTTTCTCTACTTTCCCTTCCCAGTGAGTCATCTTGAGACTTGGATATTTTTTTTTTCTTGAACACACACACCTACACTCAGGAGTCTCTGGTTATCACCACCTGCCTTCCCACCTTCCTTGGGGGAGTGTGTGCATGTGTGTCGATTTATATTGTGAAGGAGAAAGCAGAGAGGATTTTGTAAAATATAATTTTCCGGCTAGACATTACCATTACCATTTGAACCATTTTGAAGTGTCCACCTCAGCGCCAGTATCCTCCTGTCTGAATACATATGTAAAAGAAATTTTAGCCCGCCAACACACTGTCATAATGAAGGGGTATGGAATCTACACGCATCTTTCCCAAGTCATCTGAAAAAATTCTGTGAGTATGAAAAAATGTGTGTACAAAAAAGCGGAGGAAAGAGAGGGAAAGTGGAAAATTCATCTTTACACCCTCTCTTTCTCTCCTTTCACTTTTCCTCCCGGTTTTTTACGTAGAGAGAAAGTCTCTATTTTCGCAAGCCCCTCCCTCCCTCCGCTTTCCCCGTAATAAAGGAGATGAAAAGAAATCTTTGCGAGCCTCACTTTTCCCCTCCCTTTCTTTGTCTCAACCTCGGCTCGGCTCAGTTAACTTAAATCGGCTGTAGCTGACTGTTTATGCACAATTATTTTCCCCATTCCCCAACTCACACACAGGGAGAGAGAGGGAATGGGAGAATGGGAGGCTGACTGTGTGTGTGTGTGTGTGTGTTGTCTGTCTGTCAGGCTGAGTGTAGTGAGCACAAGCTGATTTCTCTGGAAAGCAATATATATAGCCTTCCCCTGTTTTTTTTTCTCTCTCTCTCTACTCTCTTTTTCTCTCCCACTCTCTGTAGGCTTTTCCTCTCAGTCAGCTTTGAAACAAAATTAACTAAGTGACTCCCAGTAGAGTTGGCCAGAGTGCAAGTGGCTATTTTCTGTTTCTTTCTTTCTGTCTCTCTCTCTGTCGCTTTCTCTCACTTTCACTCAAACCCTCCTTCTCTCTTTCATTTTCTTCCCACTTTCCCTCGTTCCCTATCTCTCGTTTTCTATTACACAAAACTACATTAGCTGCATGGATGTGGGGTAGGGGAGTTGAGTGTAGGGTGAGGGATGTGGATGTGGATTGGAGTATGTTGATGCAATTATTTTCTAACTCCAATAATTAACTTTATTGAATTGCGACTGTACTGAACGGATAGTGGAGTGAGTGAGTGTGTGTGTGTCGTAAAATGAGTCTAAGGAAGAGAAGAGGAGAAAAATTAAGGAGTTTCAAACAGTGTCGCCTCATAAAAACCCTGGATTAATGTCAAATCGATTATGAGACTAAGTTTGAGGAGGACAAAGAGGAGGATCAAATGAAATGATTTTTTAATGCCATCATCTACTTAGGATGGCCAATTGTGTACAATTTTATTGATTTCTACATACTGCCGGAATTTATTCCCCTTTTTTTCATTTGATATTTTGCAAGTTAAAAAATCATCTCAAATTAATAAAAATTGAAAATTTATTTTGTATTTGTAAACGAACGACGTTACTATGCTTCATGCTCAATACAATATTTCAATATAGATAATAAATTTCCAAAATGTTAAAAGCTGAAACTGTGATATGGAGAGAGTAATAATCACGCACAACTTTTTATGTTAATTTTTAATCCACCACTAAAAGCCCACAGCAGACCAGAGAGAGAGATAATAATGATAAAGTCAGAAATATCAGTCAAGTCATCAGCTTCTTTTGTTAGAGTGTGGGGGAGGGAAAAGTAGCCTCTCCAAATTCGTTTCACCCGAGCAGAAAAACAAAAAAAAAAGTACACCAGAGAAAATCAAATGAGAGAAAGAACAAGAGAGTTGTATGTGTAAGAGAGAGAGAGAGATTCCCTCAGATTTTTCTCTGTCTCTATAATATAATAATAGAGAGCCTAACACTTGAGAAATTGACCAAGTACAAAAGGAATCAAGAGGCTAGGCTTATTTGATCCGATTTGTCACGTTGTTCCTCCTCCTGCTCCTGGGCAGAGAGAGAGAAAGACAGAAAAAAAAATCAAGTAAATATTATGTTAATAGTCTTACATCTCTGACCATATCCGAATACAACAGAACACATACAGTCAAGCCGGGCTACTCCGGAAATTTCATTTCCCCAATCTTTCCTTCATAAACGCACAAAGTATGTGAACCTTCTTTTGCTCGTACTCGGATTATTTTCACTTTTAAAAACTCAAACTAGAAAAATACTTGAACAAGTCAAAGGTCGTTCCTACTACCAGTGAACACACACACAATAATACGTTTATTTCGGTCCGGGATAACCGAGTTCCACCTTTTTGTACTCCCTCCTCCAGAACCGTTATATATGAATTGACTCAGATTTTTATATAAAAAAACCCCTCCAGCCCCACAGGAGTGTACAAACACAGAGACCAAGAGAAAGGCTACCACGGAGTAAAAGAGAGAGAGAGAGAAACACATGTAAGTAATTTTCTCATTCTTTTCTCCTCCTCCTTCTTTTGTTTCTTCATCTTCATTTCCTTTGAATATACTCTGCTTACAAAGATCGAATTGACTCTCCCTCAGTCTTATCCCTCCCTCCTCCATTTTTCTCCGTTTTCTTCATTAATCATATGGATTCTTCCATTTGAGTCAGGTAGAATTGTGCAGACTTTCCAAAAAAGAGTCTCCCTCAACTCCTCTCTCATTCCAAGAACGTCATGGATAAGATTTAATGGATGCTGTTCCTTGCCTTCTCCTCTTTCTGCATCTCTTTGGATGGGGAGGAGGGGAAGAGGATACACATTTTTATATGCAAGGATTGGTAGGGTGAGGGGGGAAAGATGTAGGAGAAAGTACAGAAAAACAACACACGAGGATATACATACAGAGTTGAGAGTAGTCACAATAGACAAGGAAAGTACAAAAATACACACTGCATATTACCCTTGTGTCTAAATGTGTGTGTTTGTGTTTGTAGGAAGCATATAAAGGAGGAACAAAGTCATGGTTTTATGTCTGGACTTTCTCCAAACTGGATATTATTACATTCTCCATTTATAGTACCCCACACACAACACACACACGCCAGACACAACACACACAGTCATAGTCGTCTGTGTGCATTATAGCCCCCATCTTTTCCTTGTCATTTATTTTTGAGGGGAGTAGAGAAAGAAGGAGAAAGCCCTTCCTATGTGTGTGTGATATGATTACATGTACTTATTACACACACACACACAGACAGTCCAAGCCATACTCTGAAAATAGAATCTCCTCTTCCTTCAAAACTTTCTTTTTTGGCTCTCTCTCTCTTGTGGAACAACAAAGGAGCCACCAGAGCAAAGTCTTTTCCCTTGCCCTGTTTTTTCCTTTTTTCTCTCCCCGAAAAAGAGGAGGGAGAATGGGCGGACAGACAAAATATCCAGAATTGATACAGGCAAGGGTTGACGGGGAATCGAGAGAGGGAGAGAAGGGAAAAAGTGTCGAAAGGCCAAGTTTAATTTCATTACAGGTCCTCAAGGGAATTCCCTTGGAGTTGCTGGAGAGTTGGAGTTGCGTTGAAATCTCCACTAGAAAACAAACACGACTTTTTTTTCTTCCTCCTTATCAAACCTTTCTCCTTACAATCCTCCCATTGTACAAAAGTATACATGTATGTATATAAATATGGCATGACCCACCGTGTGTGCATTACTCCTGGACTGTGCAAATACAAATATGCCTGAGGACGAGTTGTCGCACCCAGTTGGGGCGATAAAAGAGAGCCGCATCAAAAGAAAAACCATGTTGAAACAGCTTATGCTCGTTCCCACACACGTATTTATTTTATATATGTAATGCAGGATTTTCAATTCATATATATAATATATACATTGGAAGGATTTTGAATTTCTTCACAGTAGAAAATTCTGGATAACACACACACACACACGGGCAAACAAAAAATTTGAGAGTAGCTCCCTCCCACTAACACGCACACAAAGACTGTCCATGGACATTTGTACACCCATTTTCTCCTCAACTTGAGAACGTCACAAAAATTGTTGGGAGGAGACTGTCAGGTCGTGAGGAGGAAAGAGAGAAAAAATGAAAATTTTGCAACGTCTACCGAGTGAAAGTAGGAAGGAGGAGGGAAATCATAAGGCTGAAGGGGGAAAATCTTGACAAAGTTGTATCAAAATCTGTTCCCCGCCCTATCCCCTCCCCTCCTCCTTTTTTTCTTCTTTCTCCTGCACAGAAAATTGGAGACAGACATACACAGGGAAAAAGAAAAAGAGAGACGCTCAAAGATTAGCTCAAGATGGTTGTGAAATTACAAGCAAAGTTTTTATGGACAAAGTGGAGTGCACGCTTTTAAAATGAAAGAGAAAAGAAGTCATTCAAAGCCATAAGAATGAGAGGAAGAATAAATTTTTCCCCTCTTCCTTCCTTCCTTCAATTCCATTTTACAGCCTGTTTACGATTAATTTATGGAGAGAGGAGAAAGTGAGTTTTCCCCTGTTGTTTCCTTCTTCCCCTCTTCCCACCTTTCCATGTTTCTGGGAGGCCAGAAGTATTGGAGGTATAATTTGAAGGAGGTTATTTCTCCAATTTTTGTTATATATTTTTTTATTTTTCTTGTGAAGGACCAGAAGAAGGTAGGGTACACACTCCCATGTCAGCCGAGTGTAGAGAAAGCAGAAAGAGAAAGTGAGGGAGATGACAAATTATTTTCTCTTTAGCCCATCCCATTATGTCGTTTGAAATATTATTTTGGCTGTTAGGACAGGAGGAAGACTGTAGTGTGTGTAGGAGAAAGTCGGTGGTGTAAAAAGTCTTGATGTAGAGGAGAAAGAGGAGGAGGTGGGTAATAAAAATGGTTGAAAAGAAAGTAGGGTCGGAGGGGAAGGAATGGGAAGAGATGGGACTGGCTTGGTTGGTCACTGACGTCAATTTCGTCAACGACGACGAGGGAGAGGGAAGGCGACAGGCCAAGTGTTTTATTTCAATGCGAATAGGCAATGTAGCAAGATCCTCTTTATGCGTCCTAAGGGTGCACTTATTTACTGCGTGGAGACAAACAATAATTGTTGTCCTTCCCCCACTCTTCCTCTCTCTCTCTCTCTCTCTCCTCCTCTATCTGTTTCAGTCAATTTTGAGTGTACGGAGTGGGAGAGGGGGAGAGTTGTCGTGAAAAATTTGGACGGCTGTCCTCCGCGCAACGCACACGTTCCCCTACTATATTATACCGTACCGTGTGTGTATGTGTGTGTCCTACCGTACTCACCGCAAGGAAACCCATGGCTAGTCTCATGGGAGAAAGTACATCTTTGTTGAACAAACTAGATTAGATTAGGAGAGAAGAGGGGAGTGGGAGGCCCCAGGTGTTGAGCATTAATCTGGTGGAGTAGGATTCTTGGAGGGGATACGGTAGAGCGGAGGATGGTGGATGTGGAGGATCGTCAAGTAAAAATAGACAGGGATTCTATTTCATTCTCTTTCCCTTTCTCTCCACCGCCGCCGCCTCCTTCTCCTCCTCCTTCGTCTCTGTCTCACTTGTCTTCCCTGTCTCCGCTATCATTTTCAGGGTATGATCTAAAATACATCAAAACGTGTATATACTTGGCATTTATATTACATCCCACCGCATCCCGCGCCTCCCCTTCTCCTCCTCCCGATTCTCTCTCACTCTCTCTCTCACTACTTTCTCCATTTTCTCTGTCGGCATTTTCAACCTTCTAGAAATTAACTTGACAGGGATTCAACATCTCCCAAATTCACGAGCTCTCTTTCTTTTTTTAAACAAACCGGAGAGTGACATATGCAGAAAAGAGTGATGTGTGTAGGCGGGTGTAATTTTGACAGAGTGAATATTTCGAATTTATTTCATAATCTTGATTTTTATCAAAATGTTTAATCTTTTATTTCAGAACTGAACAACAGTTCTTTAGGGGAATCAAAATTAAGTTTAAAAACTATTTTAAATTACAGTTCATTTAATTTCTCAATAACCAATTTCAAACTTTCGGATTTAAAAAATTTTAAATGTAATAATCGAAAAATATTTTACAGTCGATTGAAAGTTTTCAAAATAAAAAAAACGGAATTCCATACTCTCTTTATATGTTTCGCTCGCTCAACCACCTTGACTTGAGGTTCCTTGACACAGACGGGTTGTATGAAAGTAATAACACGTCTCTCTCTCCTTCTCTCCTGCCTTGATTTAATGAAATCACTGGTAGACCATCATGTTTAATTTTCATAGGGTTGTTTTAAGCTCCCATCTCTCTCTCTCTCTCTCTCTCTCAATGAGCTGCCCTGGGCTGGATTGTCTGAAGCTAAAATTTGCTCTGTTCAAATTACAAAAGAAGAAGTCGGCGGAGAGCGAGAGAGAGATTTTGACTATATTTATGCACTGACGTGCTTCGTCAGATAATCAAGTAGAGAGGGAGAGTAAAAAGAGTATAATACGCTTTTACAAATCCACATTTTGTGAGTGTGGGTTTTGATAAACATCCCCCTTTTCTCTCTCTTCCTCTCATTGTGTGTGTGTGTGTGAAATAGAGTGAAGTGAGGATGAGGAGCGTATGCATGGTGTACAAGGTGTACAAAGTTTGGAGGCGAGGGAGAGAGCAAGTTGAAACTAATTTTAAATAGGACACTCGGCTGGTAGAACTAGTGGAATCCACGCTATCTGCTCAACATTAGACAGAGAAAGTCTTATGTAACCCTAGAGCGTCCCTGGCCCTATTATCTGATAGCAAGTTTTACAGCTTTCTCATCACATTATCCATTATCCATTATGTTGAGTCAGAATGACTCCAGCTTTACTCTCTCTATACAAGGAGGAAAGGGGGCCCACTCACACAGCAGAGAGAAAGACGAAGGCAGAGGCACTTCTTGACTTTTATCCTCCCTCCTCCTTTCTCTCCTCCTCCCATTGGAGAGAGGAAGTAAAAGTAAATGTAAAATGTAATGTTTCAATACAATTTCTCCCAAATCTTTTTAAAAATCTCTATTTTTTAAACATAAACTCCTACACACTTTCCCTTACCCTACTTTCTCCATGACTTTTTTTCTATAGGGGCATGTACGATGGGGATATGGACCATTCCTCCATCTTACCTATCTATCTCATGTATCTTCACTCCGAAATTTGTACCCCTCTTTCATTTGACTGTAGAATGGAAAGGGACCAATTGGTATTCAGTTAAAGAGATCCCGAGGAAAGATATATAATAATATCTCAATCCAATATTTTTTATCTAAATAAACCCTCTCTTAAAAGTGTATCATGTGATTCTACGGGTGTTCCATAATGTCGTGTTTAACTTCTATTTCTTTCCCAACGACTCGTGATTAATCAAAGAATTTCCAGGACAAAGACAGGATCTTGTAAATTTTCATTTTGGGAGACAGTAGGTTGTGTGTGTGTGGTGTCATCATCCGAGGTAAAGAGAAAGTATATAATGTTGTATACAGGGTGGGCCAAAGTAAGAATGACAACTTTAATCCTGAATAACTTTTGTACATTTTCGAATTTTTCAATGAAACCAACATTCCCGTGTAGCCCTGGGATTCGGATTTTGTCCCATTTTGGGATTTGGTCCCATGCAAATCGGTTGAAGGGCTGACCTATAGCTCGGCTTGAAAAATGGTCAAAAATGGTCAAATTTCAAAATTTTTCTTCGTTTTTCCGAATGTCTGAGGTTGCCCCGGGCGTATCTGTGAATGAAAATTGACGAGATATTTATCTCTAGATGGTCAAATGCATGCTGATTACGGGACATAATGATATGTGGCATAAAGTTGACGTATGTCCATGTGGCGAGGTCAGAATCGCAGTAAGTCATATTTTTGAGAGTTGGAAAATCGTCCTCAAAATTTTTAACGCGTCTAAATCTCGTCATTTTCTTTTCTTCATATCTCCAGCATCCCTTTGAATTTTTTGATGAAACCAACGGTATTAGTTTGGTAATGAGTTGGAGTATGTGGGACGCTGGTTAAATTTTCAAGGATGCCTGGATTTCTATACTCGGTTTTCGGGGTCTTCGGTTTTTCCGGGTTTTTGACATTCTAGTGTAACCATTGTTGGAAACCAAAATTATGATCCTTCGTCTTTAATTCGGTTCCGGAATTTTGATAATCGGAGTGTCTTTACCAAAGTTACAGGCATTTGAACCCAACAAGTCCAAAAACCCGGGTATTTGCCCTGCCACATGTGGGCATGACAGGATAAAAATATACGAGGTCATGGAGAGTGAC
>WJFB01002125.1:0-22089 GCA_009870185.1 Pygmarrhopalites habei
ACTTCAGGTGCCCATCATAACATCAAATAGAGTTCTCCTACTTGTATAACATTCAATTTGTTATAAGTAAAAAACACTAAATAATTGTTATGAATCAATCATACACAATTAATATACATATTTCTTTTGTTATATATTATATGTTAGATATATATAATTTTTCATGTTAACTCTGTTAAACACTTTTCCCCCATAAAATTTCATTATATAACTTTTTCAACTTCATTATTATAATAATGCGTTAGGTAAGTTACAGATTTCTGGTACAATTTTTAGCGCTTTGTCTGTGCGAATACAATTTATATATTCTGGAGTCGATTTAGCCAGGCTAATTTAGCCTCAAAAATTTTTTGTCCCTTAACCTAATGTTAATCACACACAGTGTTATATATATTTAAATTTGGTTTCTTCTTTGCCTTAACCTAGGATTTTTGTATCGATATCATAATATGTATTACACATGTGGGTTTCACACACCCTCCATTGTATCCTTTAAGCAATTTGTTAGTTTATTCATATCACCCTTGATAGTGAAGCATTTATTTATGCTATATATTTCCACACGGCAAAAGTACTTACTTCTCAAAATGCAAAAGATGAGAAGAAGAGGCGAAGACGGTAATCGGGGGAAAAATAATTAAAACCATGCAAATTGTGTATAATAGATAAGTACGTAAATTAGTTGAACTCATGATTCTACAGTTCATGTCAACAGTGTGTAAAAATTTTCTAGTATTCTTGACATGACAGGTACAGAGGACAAGAATTCAAAGTGTTCAAAACACACAAAAGAAAAAAAAACATTATCCTATTTTATATTGTAGAAGGAGGAAATAAATATTGTTCCCGTTTTTCCTTTTTGTAACTTCTGTACAAGCCAAAACTCTTGAGAGGTGTGCACTGAAAAATGTGTAGTTAACAGTGGCTTTGAAGACAATTCATCACTAATAAATTATTCCTATACAAGTACCATGAACAAAAGTCCTGTTTTCCCTGGGTTAATTAGTAAAATGTATAAAAAAGGAAAATTATATAACAAGTCATGGTCGTAACTCATATCCACGTCTTTGACCTTCACACATATGACCTTAATTGTTAAAGTGTGAAGGCTTAACATTCAACCATGCCATGTTCAAAATAATATTATTTCCTCTCCCACTTTTACATCCGAGAACCGATAGAGAGTTTAAAAAAATATGTTTAAATAAATACATAAAACGAATCAAACAACTCTTCAAAATAATGTAATATAAAGTGTATGTACATTTCGCGTTGAATTTCGAATTAAAAAATATTTACACATCATTTACTTTACAGTAAAACCTACATCGACTAAAAATGAATGAGAATCTATGAAATTAATCCTAGTTTACTTGACTCTTTAATAATGTAAAATTATTAATTTTAAAGAAAAATCTTGGATAGTAATTTAAGTAACTAAAAAATAATGAAGACACATTTTGAAAGCGAGTATGATATAGACTTTCGAAATTACAGATAAATGTAATCATAATGAAGTGTCTAACAAAGAGATGAACGACTACAAAATGAAAGATTAAAGATCAACTGTTGAATTCAGTCTTACCAGTAACAACAGTGTGTGTGCGTGTGCGTGTGTATTATTATTTTGACATGGTATCAATATTAATCATCATAATAAAGACTTTCAAAGCTTCTCAAAAAACTTGAAAGGAAAAAGTCATTCCTACTTTATAAAAGTCCTGAGTGAGGAATTCTGAAAAGTTGCTTATATCCTTTGTATTATTGACTTTTCCTTTCATTTTTTCTTTTTGAACATTTTCACACACACACACATTTTCCACATAATATTTGTGACTTGAGAGATAATAATGCTCACAATTCTGACTATCAGTACGTTTCTTTCTCTTTTTGAAATAACTAAAAATGAAAACAACGGAACACCCCTCTCTGTCCATGTCACACTCTTTGTAGGATGTAATAACAGCAATTAAAGTTAAGGAAAATGAACACTGCTAGTCAACTCTTACAACAATTATAAATAATATTGGCAGTATAAAGTACTGAATAATAAATTGATCAAAAGCTCTTCTGTCATATTGAAGCATTTCTCCACGATATACAGACAAAAAATGAATAATTGACAATCTTTCTCAATTAATAAGATTATTATATTATCCTACTCATCTGTCATATGTGCAAAAGGTCGACATAGTGAAATTGGCGAAAACCACACACACACACTGACTTTAAGAACGTCATCACGACTAATGAGCTCCATTTGTGTGTGTGTCTGTGTCATATCCTACATTCGTTCAATTAAAATGTAATTTAATCTAGATATTTGTATAATTAGTCGAAGAAGAAAGCCCAACAAATTATTATGCTCTCCAGAGCCGTGTCAAAAGTAGACGGAGTTGACCGACGTCCACAAGGTAATGGACGTTGTTGTTGTTGTTGAACTTGATCCTGCTGGAAATCTTCAACACAACAATTATTGTGACCACCAAACTTGTTACTCCTACTATTATTTGGATTGAATCTTCGGACTGGACTTGATTGGTTACTACTAGGAGGACTAGGTGAGTCCGAATTTCTTGCAAGAAATTTACAACAATTTTTGAGACAAAGCCATTGTCTCATCACTGGCACTTTTCTCTTTTTCCTTGGTAATCGGGTTGGTGGGACATTGGGCCTGGACACTGGTTTCCGTGGACACAACAAAGTATGAATGTAAGGCTGTAAAGATGCTGGACAACTGTCTACTGTTGAATTCACCAAATTTTTGACTCGATCCTCTTCCATTTGTCCATTCTTATTGTTATTATTATTGTTGTGAGTGGCAGAGGCAGACTTTGAGGCAGAGATGATATTCTCATCCAGAATTGTGAGTAGTGCTCTCATCTCCTCATTACTGAATAATCTAGATTGAGCTGGACCATTTTGTGACTGGAAATCTGAACGACTCATCGTCAAATATCTTGGGAGGAAAATTGAGTCAGCCAAAACTTCTCTTTTACTCTCCGGTGTCAATGGTTTCTTCTGTCTCTTACATTCCTTGTCAGCCCATCTGTCCAAAATCATGATTCATTAAAATTATATACAAGATTATTAATAATTGATTACAAATCAAAATCCTTACCTCATGATAGCAGAGTAGACGAGCATTTCACTTGGAATACGGAGTGTGTCTCGACGGAGGATGAGCTGAATGGCTGAAATGTTCAAATCCTCCAGTTCTTCTGACGCCAAAATCTCTTCTGCGTACTTGTCCACGAAAATGAGACATTTTTGAAGGAGACCAGCACAGTCCACATCAAAATTTTCTTCCACGATCCCTGAATTCACATCAGTACAGACAATGGTCGTAGTGTCCATCTTATTTTCCCTTTTGGATTTCCTGGACATTACTCTAGTGTCCTTCCCCATATTCACATGATGGAAAGTTGTGTCCGTCTTGAGGATTTCCTTCTCTTTTGTCAAATTCTGGAAATGAAATGAAAAAGAGATTTACATTGTCTGACTAAAGATTCTCCAGTTGAGAAAATAAAAGTGTTAATAATTAGTTCACCTGTAAATTTTGATAGTCCCCGCAAAAGACTAGGATATATTTCATAATAGAAAGCACATTTGTTTGACTCAGATTGTCCAACAGGTAACTGATGCAAACTCGGGTCAGTCCTGGACAGATGTACCTTAACAGAATAGAATTTTGTCATTTTAAAAGATCATGTCATTATTGCAATCTGTCAATCAAATTGATTATATGTTTTTACATACTTGTCAGCAGCCTGTAACGTGACCAAAGCCGTTTCGATTGACTGAAGTGGTACCGGCTCGTTGTACAGAAACCTGGAAATATTCAAGTAAGGATCATTTGACAATGTGTTGAATCATTGAAACACTGGAAAAAACACTGTTTAAAAAATGGCAGAGTTAACGATTCCAGCCGGATAGTTGTAAACAGAGTAAATAAAAATGGAGAAAGACGTTAAACAGAATTTAATGAGGGATGACGAGGAGAGAGTGAGACTATACCTCAGCAAATTGTCCAGAGCACGACAGTCAACATCAGGGACAAGGATGGTGTACGGTACAGATTCATTATTATTATTATTCCTCAATAACTCGTCGTCATGTTCCATCATGGCCCGAAAAACAGGGTTGACCTGGGTGAGGACAAACTTGTGAGCTGGGAGCTACATAAAAGAGTAAAAAAGAGAAATCATATCATTAGGATTTTCCAGTATCTCAAGTTAGTCTCAACCATAGGGCTGTGGTACATAGTAGAATGAGGATTGAAAATAAAATACATACTCGCCAAATATCTTCATCTCGACCTGCGAGGAAGATGACATCGCAAAACTCTTCCTCCCCATAGCAAACGCCGGGAGGGATTGTCGCCATCCCAGCCCTCCACTTCCGGAAAAATTCTCCTCTGACCTCTCCTTCCCTTTCTCATCCAATGCAGTGTTGTAGTTCAAAATATTCTATATTTATCCCTATATATAGTATAGTATAGTAGTGTGAAGAGCTCCCTTCCAGGTATAAAATAATCCAGGTAATATTGTAGCTTTCTGTTTAGAATTTGTGACTCCTCTCCATTAATAATTATAGTACATCCCGTTTTTTCTATGTGTTGTCGTCGCTCATAAAAATAAATAAATTTTTTATTCTATATTCTCTTTGTTTGGAAGACGGACTACACTTTTGAAAATATCTTAAATCTATTCCTTTTCCTCTCCTCTTCGGATCTTGAAAGTCGTCGTGGTTTTCCGGTCCAGCTTGCTTTCCTGTTGGTCATCGACTTGTTTCTGAAACCACACACAAAATTTCATTTATTACAGTATTGCATAATTTAAAATTATTTCCTCTCACACACACACAATTCCAGTGAAAGAAAAACTACTGAAAAATTTGAAGGACGAGAACTAATAAATTCCAATCGACTCTGTAATGAGATAACTTGGTTGTACACTAACTTCCATTCAGACTCATGTCATGAATTTGAAATCTGAGATTTCTCAAGTTTCTCCAAGAGACACAAGATGAGGACATTTTTTTATATTTGAATAGCATTGACAATAACTTTTTTTATCTTCATCTCTGCTCTCCTTCAAAAATATGAGAAGAAGAACAAGGGACCACCTTTCCTTTATTGTATGTGGAAGATGAGGAGGACAGAAAGAAAAAACTGTACAACTGCAAGTGTATCTAATAAGCCTTGTGTAGTTAACGTGAAGTTTCACTACAATTGGATTGTTCATCTCTGTACTGAACTGTTTGTCAAAAAATTGTATGAGAGAGAACACAATTCATAAAATTTATGAGGAGGGAGCAAAAGGTTATCTGGGTATGGAGATCACTACCCGTAAAATCTGTCCCCTTCTCCTCCATGCATCCAGCCTCTATTTGTGTACTTTCACATGAGCTCCCTCATACTACCGTAGTTGGATATGTGCAATGATGGTGTATAGCACAACACAACCTCCACACTCTGACTCAAAACTATAAACAAATAAAAATGCAAGATGCTGCTGTCGCTAATGCCACCATAAAAGTCGCTTAAAGTTCAACTGCAACTTCATCATGTTCGAGAGTCTTTGACAGAGAGAGAGAACTCAAATTCTACATACATACACAACTACTAGAATAGTTGTTAAATTCTAACAATCGTAAAACTCTCACCCCCAGAATTATTATAAAGATTATCCTGACCGAAAAAAAATGTGTTCACTAAATATCTTCCCTTCTTCTGTTTTTTTTGTGTGGGACGCCGACAATCTCTACTCCCTCGTAATGGCGATAACATAATTTTGATGACTACGCACCTCAAGTCTCTCTCTTTCTCTCTCTTTACTAACTAAATATGAGTTGAGGAAATTATGTGCAGATTTGTAAACGGGAGGCTTGTCAAGTGTGCAGTATTGACTCTCTCAAATGAAAACAGAGCTTCTGTGTGAAGGTTATTTCATGTCAACAATTGCTGTAATGACTCCGGAGGAAAAATTCCCCTCTCTCTCTTTTTGTGTCAATAACAAAAAGTGAAATAGCCCGTCGCTGGTCAGGTCCATTCCCTATTTTTTCAACCTCCAACAATTTGACTGGAACTGGAGGGACTCGACAACCGAAGAATGTACAGAATTCTCTTTAAACTTGGCTAAAAGTGCCAATTGAGTTCACAATCTTGAAGTACGATTATTCCAGTCTCTCCATTAAATTCCAATGTCGTGGGAATAAAATCTGTCAACAAGTAAGGGTCAGAGTGCACTGACACATCCACTGGTCACCACAAAACGCATTAAATTATGTATTTAGAGATGTTAAATCTGTCAACACTTCTACTGTACTCAGTTTTTACAGTCTACATTAATCATTGTCATTTTATATCTCATCTGCAAATGATCCACTTGCATTTTATTTATAGCATGTGCATAATAAAATGCTCAAAAGTGGTGTCAAAATGCACACACAGTATGACATGAGTCATGTCACTTGACTAAAAATTATCCCAAAATATTATTCAGATTCCATTATTATAACATATTACTAAATGAGTTACTCCAAAAGAATTCAAACGTTTTTTTCTCTCTTCTTAAGATTCAACACCACTGAATCATACAAGAAAGTGGTTCCAAGTACGTCAAAATAAAGGAGGAGGAAAATGTGTATAAATGGTCATCCCCCCATATTGAATTTCCAATGTACGCCCTGACTTTATGGGATCACTGTAGATCACCCTCCACATTGCAAAAGAAAACTGATTCAATTGTACCGAATACAAACCGAGGAGGAGGAGATCATAAAGATCATTGATAACTGACAGACACACACACACACAATTCATCTGGTAATTATTGTTGACATCGTAAAAGAACTCTCTTTACACTCTTTAACTAAGCATCTCTACACAACTCCCATTATCAACACTATTTATACTCCCAGCTAAAAATCAGAAGGGTGACACACACAAATGTGTGTGTGCGTGTGTGAGACTATTATTTATTTGATTTGAGAAATGGAGGAGTGGAAAAGTTGACAGGAATTTAAGATGACAAAATAAATCTCTTAAAATATGAAAATCTACACCCATCTTTAGTGTTGACACATCAAATGGGAATCCCACGAAGGAGCCAATTAAAAAATTCCACTGATGATTCAAAAAAAAAAATTTTCAAAAACTGATCATGTAAATAAATGTGGAGATTCGAAAACTCTCTCTCTTATCTTCTTCAAGTCTCTTTCGTACAAGCCCAATGAAGTATTCAAAGAGAAGTCACGAAGGGACATAGACCTCACTCTCATCGACAATATAAAATCTGATGATTTTTTATGTTCCATGTAGATTTCCAAACATCAGCCTGACAATAAAAGGGGAGGGATGCCTAGGCCGGTTCCTTTTGTCTGCAGTGGAAATTGAGGTTATGTTGTGTCATGCTATGACGCTATGCTAGGGATTCTACATTGAGTGTGACAGTCTATCGTTAAAAAAATGAAAAGACACAAAAGGAGACTTTAAATATGTAAGGTTAGTCAGGTCAGGTTTACACATGCACGCACTCCTCTCTTCATTCTTCCAAGAGACAAGAGGCAGATGAACCTTGGAGGTTGTGTCTTTCTAAAAATTTTGAGGTATTTATCTCATCATCTCTTCAAACTCAAAAGGGATGGTAAAAGTAAAAGCTAGTTGGGACGAGGTCAAAATTCAGGGCACACACAACTACAGCACAGTCAACTAAACAATACAGAAGAAAATATTACAAGCTGTTTCCTCAAACTTTTGTGACAAATTGTAATAAGAAATATATGAGAGGAAAAATAGTTTCCTCATTTAAATTTTGATTAAATTTTGTCTACATATTATTTGAGACAGGAATCTAATTGTCTAATCCAAATGTCCAGTCGATTATGGAAAAAACTGGAGAAAGTATTAAAAGTCATGTTCCATGTCTTTTTTTCGAAATAATGAGGATGATGACTGAATGCAGGGTAGAACAAGTATTTGTGGTTTTCATTATGTGGATAGTTATTGGTTCAGAATTTGAGAGGAAAATGGGGGGGGGGGGACAAGGAAATGGTAAAGAAGGTTGCCAAAATGGATGGAGGAGGAGAATCTTCCCGTAATAAAGTAACATGGAATGCTATTTCGATGTGTTAATCGGAGACAAGGAAGAAGAACAAGTTTAGTTTGTATTATTATTACAGTCTCCTCCACAGTGACAGTAGTCTTTCCATAATGGAAACGTGGATCCAAGGAGGAGACCATACAAGAGAGAGAGAGACTGTCACTAAACTTTTGTTTTTTACATGCATTTTTTTTCAATGAGAAAAAATCTAATGCGCACTTTTCGAGCTGAGCAAAAAAATTAACGCAATTCCATACTCTAATATAGAAACTTGGAATGTCTTCCTCTATCTGTGTGTACTCGTATGTGTTTTCTCCATGTCTTTACATGGACGCGTGTTCATAAAACTCCCGTTTTTCTTTCCCCATCTCACACTTTTCCTTCTGTAAGTACAAAATCTCCTTCAATCCACTCCCACTGTATTGAAATCCTGATTTAAATGAATGAACCCTCTGTGTGTCTTATTGACTGGATAAAGTGTAGAAATTATTGAATAAATTTTATTGTGTTGAGATTGTAGGGATACAATTTTAATATTTTGACTTGAATTTCAAGCATATGGCCAGGGAGAATTAAAGTCCAAAAAACGGTTGGGAACTTAGGAAAAACATGGGTAAATCGGTTAACACACAATGATCTGGTATGGAAGAACAACTAACCTTGGGCAGAGAGAGGATTTGTAAACTCTAAAAATAGCAAGGAGTCTGTGCAGTTTTCAGATTTTTACACAAAAATATTTCTCCGTGACAAATTATTACTCTCATCATTTTCCCTTCTTTCAAAAAGTGAAAAAAACTGCCAGTTGAAACCAGTCAAAATTTCTATACAGATATTCAGTTTTGAGAATCTAACTTTTCAAAACTTAATGTTCTAATTAGCTATTCATAATGTGGCTGATGGTCAAAGAGCCGGCCTATAAGATCAAACGACAATATAACAATAAAGACAGTATGTATTTGAATTGAACCAACTTGAGAACAGTACCACATTTATAATTCACTTATCACTTTAAATATGAGGCTTTGCAAGATTATCAGTTTCCTGTCCAGTAATATAAAAATAACTTCTACTTATGTACTGAGCTTACATTTCTCTTCTCCCCACACAATTTCTTTCCCTACTGAATATGTCTAACTACTGAATATCATTTTATGCCAATTTTTTTTACAGAAAAAAATGTGACAGTTGAGTCATAATGCAGTCTAAATATGTGACGAGTTATTATTATACTGAAGTGAGATTTTAGATTGCAAAAATTCCATACAAACATTTTCAACTTGACAAGTCAGTAAAAAAAGTGCATAGTTATATAGAACAACCTTAATTAGTTTGCTAGAGTAGTCGTATAGAATGGACCCTTTTTGTTCAATATTGGAAAGAAGAGAGAGAGAAAGAAAAAACAAAGTAATTATGAAAAACTTGATGCTGGCTATTGACAAGAGACAAAAAAATCTCTGTCATAATCTTGAGGAAACATTTAATTATTGTTGAGAATAGTACAAATCATTAACAGCTTCTGTCTTAATTTATGTATAGAAATGGTTATCTGAACAGCGTGTTTGGCAGTCGCTCTCTTTTTCAGTTACTACTGGTAAGTACACACACACTCTCATACCCAACTATTATAAATGTCTTCATTATTCTCTCTCTTTTTTGTTTACACCGTCCACACACACACACACGATAATTGATGATGGACTCTGTACATCCTAAACCCTGGGAAATGTTACATAATACATAACTATCCAGGATAGGGAAAAGGACATTCATGAAATTGAAAAACAATTTCGTTAAGATCCTAAGTAGTCTTAACGAGCCCTGGAACAATTTTCATAGTCTGTCAAAGAGTACACACTCACACACACACACCAAAAAATAGAAGAGAGAGAGAGAGATGAGTTTTTTGCGTGAGTAGACTATCATAGTCTCAAATTTCTTTTTGACTTTTATCAGTCTCTTTCCCCACTGTTTTTTTTCGAGTTGAGGCACGAACTCACAAAGTCGGGAAGACTGTGATCGTCACACACACACACACACACACACACACACACACACAGTGGGATGAGATAGAAAATCTCTGTGTGTGTGGTCAAACACAGAGTAAGAAAAAAGGAGAGTCATTAACTAAAACGCAATTGATTTGAGAAGTTATTATTAAAGATGTTTCGAACAACCCCAGAGCACGAACAAATGTAGTTAATCCTTTCCACCGTCAAAATTTCTATTTTTCATTGGACTTTAATTGCTTTAATCTGATTTTTAATTTTTGTCAACACCATCAAAGAATATTTCTTCCCTACACGAGTCACACAAAAATGTGCGTGTGTAAATCTGAATTTTTGCAGTTTACCGACAATATTCTAATAATTTTGTTTACCTGAAATCCCTGGTGCGTATGGAGTAGGGGAGAGAAAATTTCAGACCAATTATTACAAAATTTTGTTGCCGACCTTTTCCTTCCCTTCCTTTTTGTGTTGTGTATTTAGTAAATAGTTTAAATGTTCATCAGTAAATTTGGATTTGACATCTCCACGTTTCCAATGCTATTATAGAGGACACACGTGAGGGAATTGTGTCCCTTGTCAAATGAGTGGGGTCAAACTGGGAATGAGAGGAAGAGTCTACAATTGCCAAAAGTTCATTGGTGACCCTTGGGGTGACCAAGGGAGAGGGAAACGACGTAGAACATTGTAGACTAAGATTATTGTAGTCAAACAGCCACGATTTGTGGACCCAATGCATATTATGACCACTCACTTTAAAAGATAACACTTGACTTTGGAAAACCACACTTTTAAATCACTTTCAACCACAACAGCAACAATAATAACAAAACACAAACTACTGAACTGTCCTGTCCAGGATGTGAATGGGGAATGAGAGGAGAGGAAAACAAAGGAGTCCTCTGATTCGGGACTCCAGGGAGATGATTAGTGTTAATTGTGTAACTAACAATTTAAAGTGGATAGTAAAACCCCACATGCGAGGAGGAGATTTTCCTTGTCCTCACGTTGTTATCTAGTGAGTAAACAGTTGTGAGTCGTAAGTGTGTGGTGGAATAATATCATGACTTTTCTCTTTGCGAAAAGAATAACAAAGGAGAAAGATTTGAGTGTCCCTTAGTAAAGACCACCGAGAACTGTGAACTGTATGTGGAACTGCCAACCCTTTTCCTTTCAATCTCCTCACTGATCGGGGCTACGAGAGAGAGAGAGAGAGAGAGAGAGGAGGAGGAGGAGGAGGAGAAAAGAGAGGAGGTGGTTATTGACACTCTCAATATGTCATAACTCCTTATTTATAGTTCACATTTTCAGCTGAACGTATGGACACATTCAAGTCCCTTCTTTTATCAATGGATAATTTAATTCTTTCTGTGTTACAAACAAATTTTTTTTATAATTCTAAATTGTGTAGAAACCGGACGACTCATTTTTTTAAAAAACAGTTTCCTTTCCTTCCCATATGCCCTTGTCATAAGGCAAAAAGTGTGCAAAATTTTATCACATGAGGACTTGGCTACAATAATGTATGTGCATACATATTGTGTATTCATTTTTTTGTTGACGAGTCGTCGACATCTGGCTCACGCTCCTGCCTCGTCTTCCTGACAATGAAGACCGACTCAAAGAGGCTTAAGGGAACCTAACATACTTTTCATGGAGTGTACATACAAAACACAGAACAGACGAGTGTACTTTAGGTCAAATATCTGTACATGGCTACATGGTACTTAAGTACAAGTAAAAAAGTACAAGGTAGTTGTGGGGATTGAGCAATACATTTTATGTACTATCAAGTCTCGCCGACCGTTATATGAGTGTAAGGAACAATGTACTGTAATATGTTTGCCAATCAGGACACACATAAAAAATGGACTGCAAACTAAATAGTAGTACACAAAGGAGGGGAAATGGAGGACGGCTATCTGCAATGCATACATGGGGCATAGAAGTACATGGAAAGAAATGCCTGATTTTGATTCTCATCTTAAATAGTACTACCTAATATATTTTTGAAAAATTGGTTAAGGAATCGGTTGACTTAAAAAATACTTTGAAAAAATACTTGTACTATTGGAAATACATAAAAGTTCATCATGGCATTACAAGTATATGGACCACAAATTGGCAAAAAGTGGACATGTGGTCCGATGTGTCACACTCTCCTTTGGGAAATGACAGTGATAGGATGAACATACGTTGTATCCGACCGACCACATGACAAAAATGAATCATTGTAAAAAAATGGTCAGATTTTGTACGTACCAACATCACAATGCATAATGCATCCTCGTGTGTATGTAACAGAGAGAATTTGGCAAGTTCATTCCGTTTCTCGGATAGCAGAGAAAAAGGACTTGCGCTCTGTCCGAAACGAGGTAAAGATGAGTTCATCCGAAGTCGGTGAGTTGTGTGCATTCCATTATTATTCGCTATATATTCTCTCCCACTGATGAATCACCAATAAAGCCCACATTATTACAAACTGGTTCTTCAGAGTGATAATTAATCATCCTACTTATTTCGTCTGGTGAGAAAGAATATGAAAATCTTTTTTAAGTATACTACACGTGGAAGGAATGTTGAGAAATATGAGAAGAATGATGAATCCACGATTATTTGTGTAGTGTATAGGGAGAATTTTTGGAAATGATCAAAGATGAATGAGTGGAGGAGGAGGGAGGTGAAAGGAGAGATAGAGGCAGATGTTCGCTGAATTGCATGGCAACGTTCCATGAAAATCTTCTTCTACTGTGTCCCCTTGTTTACACACACACGACGACGACCCTTTCCACCATGAAGTGCAAAGGAAGAGAGACAAAAAAAGGAAATTGCAAACTCGACAAAGTACGAAGTTGGGGAGTGTAAAAATACATGACTCGTAGATACTCGTTTTCATCTTCTCTCTCTAATACGTACTTACAATGTTATTAAATAAAGAAAGTGTTTCTATACAAAAGTATTACGGAGTGGGGATAACATCCAAATTACCATCCTCTCAATCTTGAGGACATTCTTTTTTAAAAAATTCAAATTTTCAATTGAACAAATGTATATTTATGAAAAACATACATGATAAGAATTTCCACTCTCTTCCTCCTTCCCCCTTCTTTCTCCTCAACAAGAAAGAGTAAAAATAGTCATCAGGCTTTTTTTGACAAATAATAATCATATTATGGAAATTGAAACAATTCCTGCAGGAATTTGATGGCCTCAATACTTGCTATATTATTGTGTGTAAAATGTGAATATTATACAACTGTGAAAATTCCTCTCTGAATATTAGGATCATGAACACTGATTACACACTACACTGCTATGTACTCATAATTCATGAGGAAGACAAGATGGTCTTTTATCGATCAGATTATCATAACAAGTGACTTTCTCCATTCAAATGTGAATGGAGTTTCTTCCTTTTCCCCTTCAGAAAATTACTGTACACATTATCAGGATACATAGAAAAATTTTGGCTGATGCTTTGATAATCATATGAGCAAAGGTTGAAATTATCTTACTATTAATTTTCACTATTCCAAAGTGATACGGAGAAGGGATGAAAAAATTAATAGGGGAAAATTTTCTTGGATGAATTTTGAGGATTCAAAATAATACTAGTAAACTTTTTTTAAGAAAAAAATTGGACTTACCTTGGAAAGACTTAAGCCCTTGACTTGAAGTTGACGTACAGATGATGGGGACGTCAACAACAATAAAGCACAGCTTTGAAGGACTGGAGCGGGTGGACCAGGCCCGATGAGGAGGAATACTAACCCGTTCCCGTGGAAAATCTTAAATAGGTCAGAGAGGTGAATGGACGGCAAAAGTGTATAAAATTTCTCTCTCTTTCTCATATACTCACTACCCGACAGCGTCCGCGTGGAGTCGAATTATTGATTATTTACATCTACCAGCTGACTGGACGACGAGTGGCGAAAATCCGATTCAGTCAGAACAGCTGGGAAATTTTTTCACATATATCCCCGAATCCGAGTCAATCCTTAAAAAGGCGTGTAGGCTGAGAAGGAGAGATGCTGAACCCGAGGAACACTGAAGACTGCCAAGAATTCCGTTCATACTCTGTTTTTACTACTACCCCGTGTTTCCTTTCACCCACCACACACTGTAATACCAGTGTACACTCAAAAATGCAAGTACTGGCACCATGCTTTACATATTACATGAATTTTATCTCCCACGAAATTATCTGCAAATAAATTATTTTAAGTACAAAGTAGCAATTATTTTATTTTAATTCGATATATCTCGAAAAATTTGAACTTTGATTTTCACATTCATATTATTCTAAAAATAGTACACGTAACACTTTTTAAGAACAAAAAAACAAAAAAAAAGAAATTTCTTTCAGTACAATTATTAAAATTATTGTTTAATATTATTAGTAGTATTATTTACTTAGTAATGAGATAAAATTAATTTGTGTGTATTGAAAAAAACTCCTACCAATCATCATCATCCGGTGGCAGAGGTACTTCATCAGCGGAGATTGTAGTCGTCGGGTCATTAGCTGTTGCGAGGGGGGTCGATTGTTCATCGGATGGGACAGTAGCAGCCGGATGGTCAACCAAATCTTCTTTTTCCTCTTTTGATACATTTTTTTGTTGAACTTCCTCATCGTCAAATTCTTCTTCTGACTCGGCCGAGTCGTACTCTTCAGGGTCCCTCACATAATCATTTTCTTCGTTTTTATTATTACTCCATTGCTCAAAGTTTCCATTGTCATATTCTTCCGAGTCCTTCAAATTATCATTATCTTCTTCAGAGTCTGATGTTGTTGATGCACAACTCTTTTCCAATTTTTGACTGTCTGAGAGGACATTACGATAACTGTTTAAGCCATGAAATGAAGGAACAACAGTATGGTCAAATTTGTTTTTGTTTTCTTGTTGACTGGCGAGACTAGCAAACAGAGTGGGGCTGGGAGTGACCGCTTCATCAGATATCTTGACAGGTTTTTGATTGTCGAGACTAGTAAAGAGTGTAGGAGAAGAAACAGTAGTCCCAAAACTAAGAGTTGATGAAGAAGAAGACGCTCCGAATAAACTTAGACCCGCAAATGGAGACTGAGTTGATCCTTTTCCAGCTCCACTACCCAACTATATATACAAAATGATTTTCACAATTATTACGCATGAAATGTTGCTGTTGATTAAAGTATATACTCAAGTATGTAATGATTATGTCAATTTTTTTACCTTTCTACTTGCTCTAATGATGTTACGAGTTTCTAGAGTAGATTGGTCGGCAACTTTCATATGTCCCTTTTCTTCTGGTTCTTCTTCCTGGTCCCAGTTGTCATGATTCAACTCCGTCGTGGATGTTCGTTTCCTTCCAGCCATAAGTTAAAAGTCGGTGTTGTAAACAGCTTCTAAATGAACAGACAAAGGGAAATAAAAGCAAAGTGTCTTTGAGTCTCAAATCAAGAGAAAATTATTTGACTGCTTCGGCGGCTAAATTTTACAAGAAGTCCTTGTAAACTTATAAAAGTGGTCCTCAGAATTTTTCCGAAATAATGTTCCACTGTCAACGGGACTCTTTTCTGACCGAGGTAAACTGACAATTTAACAATTATTAGCTAACGAAAATACTCATATTTTTATGTTTCATTTTTTTAGTTGGACACGGAGGTCGTAGCCTGTGAACAAATACCGGACATCAAGTCAACATTTGCTCAACTTGAAGTGGAAGAACCAAAAGACGTTATAAAACCTTACCATGTCTACAAAGTTGTCCTGAAAGACACAATTTTGTTCCCAGAGGGTGGAGGACAGGTAAAAATACTCATTTTACTCTCGTAACCACATTGTCAACTTGACGTTGTTGAAATGACTCTACTTCAATATTTTTAGCCGGATGATCGTGGTCAAATAAACGAGACACGAGTTGTTAGAGTTGTCAGAGATGGAGAAATAGCTGTACACTATGTTATAAGTTCTGGAGAACAAAATGGGTCTTTAGCTGCGGGTCAAAAGGTTCATGTAACTCTGGACTGGTTCAGGAGACACGATCACATGCAACAACATTCTGGTTGGTGATTAAAATATAAGTGGTTATTGTGCGAATTGCTGGATGAGAAACAATTTCAAAAATATTCTTCTCATTTCTTTGTTCATCACAGGTCAACATTTAATCACGGCAATAGCTGACTCGATGTTTAAGTTTTCAACAACATCTTGGTGGCTCGGCAAAGAAGAATCGTATATTGAATTAGGTAAGTACTAAGTAAATGACATTTACTAAATGTAAATGTTTTTTTGAAAAATTAAACTTGGTGAACCCATGTGTAGTAAACCTAATTTTTGTGTAATAATAAACTTTTGACAGACACTAAAGAAATCACGGATGCACAACTCATGGCTATCGAAAATGAAGTAAACAAGAAAATTAGAGAAAATGTCCCTGTTACCGTGAACGTTGTTGACCTTAATGATGAAAAATTAAAAACAGTAAGTATTTTGATGATTGCACTTTTTGCTTTCTTTAAAAAAGATGTACTCTGAGATGGGCAATTTATTATTTTTGCAGGCTAGGGGAAGAAACTTGCCTGCTGATGTCAGAAGTAACATTAGGATTGTGACAATGGGGGATATCGAGTCAAATGTTAGTAATAAAAATGAATCTTGAAAATAAGTAGAGCTGAAATATCATACGTACTTACTTACCAACTTATAAAATACTCTTTGTAGGTTTGCTGTGGAACCCATGTTTCGAATCTATCTCAATTACAAGTGATAAAACTTATGTATTCCACGAAGAAAAAATCAAAATCGTATCTATATTTCTTGGCCGGTGATCGCGCAATCAATAAATTTTCAGACATGCTGAATCGAGAAGTGAAATTGATGACGTCTTTAAAGTGAGCTATATCATTTAAGAACTATGCATTCTAATAGAAGCTGTATTTCAATTTTGAAGAATATTTATTCAACTTTTTCAACAGAGTGAGTCCAAAGGATTTTGTCGGTGCTGTTGATAAATTAAATTCAAGTCTCAAAGTTGTCAGAAAGGTAAGAATCTTACAATCATTTTTACTAGATAGTTTATTAGTATATTATTGACAAAAGTTGTATGCTTGTCTTTTCAGAATTTATCGACGATTTGTAAAGAACTGGCATCCATTGAAGTTGAACGGTTCAAACGGTTAAAATCGTCAGAAATTTTCTGGCATTGTCATCGGTATAACATTATGACTAAATCTATAAATTGTTCAAGCAAACAAATGATTCTGGCTTAACTCAAAGAATGTTTTCTTTTTTAGTGACAATGTGGAAGTGGATTTTGCTACAATTTTCCTACGAGAAATTGGAACTATGGTAAATAAATTATGCGAAACCAATAACATATTTACCTACAGACATTGCATTTTCTTTTTCCTCCTTTCGAGTTAAACTTCCTAGTGACAAGTAATAATATTCATATGACAGTACATATCTCATTTTTTAACAGGACGACAAAATTGTTTTGGTCTCTTTGAAGACGGATGGGAATTGTGGACAATTTTTCTTACAAGGTAATGTTCAATGAGAAAAATGAAAGGTGTTAGTTTCGTTGGGAGCTGTTATGAGTGAATGTAATTAAATGTTCTTCAAAATTTCTTTAACAACAGGAGGGAAGGATGTCATTAATTCTGAATGTCTAGTCAAAGTGGGTGAAAAGCTGAGCGAGATTTTGGATGGAAAGGGTGCCTCTCGTGGACTGGTCTATCAGGCAAAAGTCAACAAAATTGATAAAATTTCTAAAGCTGTGTCTGCTATTCAACCATTATTGTCAAATAATGTTTAAAATGTCAAATTGTGAGTAAACAAACTGTTACATTGTTTTTAAAGCTTTTGTAGCATACATATTTAATATATATGCATAATCATGCATTAGGAATCTAATCGATGAATAAGTGTTTAAAAGTATATACTTTAAACAATTCGTTGAATAGTTTCCTAATTACATTATTTGCAAATTTCACTAGCTCTTGTGGATTCAAGAGACCATAAAGTTTTCTTCTGTGGGTATTGACAAAAATCAAATTAATTAAGGACCTGAGCTAATAGCTCTGAATTAGACAGATTGGAATGAATTGAAATTTGTGAGTATCGTACTACACACTTGGATGCGGGACGATTCATGAAGTATAAGCATTGAATTACTCTATTACGTTATAAGCGCACGTGAAAATGTTTATGTGTATTTAAAAGGAGATCACATGTGTGTGGCCCGTATATAACATTCGACTGTGTGTACTTATGGATTGTCCTCCTTTAAAACCTAGTACATATAAAGCAACTTCCTCGCCATACAACTTTCAGTATGAGCAAAAAACCTCTTTGAAAACTACTGCCAAACTAAAACTTGTTGTTGTTGTTGTTGAGAGGTCTCAAAGCACATGGGTATTTGAATCACATGTACAATAAGATATTTACACAATAAGCACAATAAGAAACACATGTCCCCCTGCTAGCATTGTAGTTTGTTTACAATCCCTATCATATTTTTAGCTTAAAGATTACAATACATTTTCTTGTATTGTGAATGTTCTTGTTATACCCTTTGCCTTTACACTTGAGAAATTTAGTTTTTAGAAATGGCCTAGCAGTCGTAGTTTTACAGTTAATCAGTTTGTCCTTGGTTGTAAAGTTAGAAGATGAATTTATTCTCATGTGCACACCCACACGCTCTCTCTCTCTCTCTGTTGTTTTGTGTTGCTGGAACCAACCAACGAAATACAAACTCCAGTCATTCTAAACTACTCGTGTTTTCTGTAAATCTAATTGAAGCCAAAGAAGGATAGTGAATTCATAAATACATGGATTTAATCCGTGTTAATTTACCCACGTGTTTCCTGGTCACAGTGTGTGCCAATTTAAACTTGATTGTAATTTGTAATTAAATATTCTTTGATTTGTGAAATTACCATTCTACGAAGGTGCACATGCAGCTACAGCTCAACTAAAATACAGAAATGTAAACTAAATTTTTTTTTTGAAAAAAATTCTTCTTCGTATTCTATACTCTTAATAAGTGAATTTCCTATGATCAAATTCATCTAGGAATAGTTTCTTCTGTATATGTATACGTTGACAAGCGTAGAAAACCAGTAATACGGGTCCAGTATAAACAAAAATTCAATACCACTTTGTATTCAGTGGAACTGTTTCAGTAGAATTTTGAGGTCTGTCTTCCCCGTGTACTAGCATTCCTAGCTGTAGATGGTATGCATACTAATGTCTTCTTTTGTCAGTATTACTCAGTATTGTGAAGGACCTTCACAATACTTGATTTAGGGATTCAGGGCTAGGGACAAAATCTCATCAATAACATTATGCACTCTAGTCCAGTACATATAATATTGAACCTGTCATTGTCAGTGTTTTAAAAAAATTTGGGATCACTCGCAAAACTTTTTGAGGTCAGTACAAAAAAAGGTAGTGTCTGATTCAAATTTAATGATGTCTCTTATGTATTATGTAATGATTTTACTAGTACATGTGTTGACATGCTAGGTAGTACAAATTTTAGTAGGTGTACCTGACACACTCATACACATTGTGTGTATGGATTAAAAATCTCTATGTACGTAAGTAACCGGGGAAAGTTTCGGGATAGAAAATACCCGCTTCTCTTTCAACCAAAATCCGAGCACAAGAATTTTCACTCTCTATATAACACTCACTGAGAGACTCTCAGTCCAGCCACAGTTTTAACACTTTTTTTGTGGACTTAAAACCCTCCATATATGTATTATTAGCCTTTACTATACCGCTATGGTTGCATAGCTATAGATTCAGTGTTAAGTAAATATTTCCTTTCTCTCTCTCTGTCCCTGTTTCGAGTTTATCATATTATATGGGAACCTTTTTATATGTCTCTGTGTGTTTCCAGGTCTTGGTTAAACTCCATTGTGGGATGAAAGTGGAAAACACGACACACTGCTATAGATTGAGTACAAAATACCCTTGATACGCTTTAAGCTTTAATGGACTACTTCACCACACTCAAATAATATACAAATTATTTCGCAAGTCCGAGACTACATCAATATCTGCACTACGACGAAACGAAGGGAAAGAGAGAATAGTAAAACAGTACAATAAAAGGCTGATATTTTCCGCAAGTCTATAAAGATTCACACACACTAACAACCAAACATAAATAAATCCGACTGTAACAGTACATATATACATATCGACGGGGGGACTCCAGTGTCATCGTTCACTAAAGATTACAAGCAGAAAACTAGGAGCTAGACAACAACATGGCTTTCATACGGCATGTATTCCAAAAGTACCCACTTGTGTCCAACTGTGTGATTTACGGGTAAAAAACTTGTTAATCACTGATTAATAACATGTATTAGATTCAAATTATGTGAAATACGATTTGTTCCCCATGTGTGTGTTCATAGGCTAAATATTCTCTTGTTTAAATTGTAACCTTTAGTGGTCTGTACGTAACTGCTGAATTTTCTCAACAAACATTTATCAAGAAATTCCAAGTAAATAATTGTTATACAATTCTTTTGGGGGATGTACATTGGAATAGTTAGTTGATACAATGGCACATGTAGAGAGATTTTAATATGGTACCTTCTTTTGGTAATCTTTCACAGAAAAAACCGGAGACACCAGCATTACCGTATGATACAAGTGCCTTAAGGAATTATGCGATAGTTGGAACTTTTGGAATATCTCCAACATTATTTTACTGGTAAGTATCAGTGAAATTATAAAGATGATTCACAGTTTGTGTCATTAACATGCATAAATTCAATAATTTCAAATCATTGTCTTGTTTGTTGTCATGTTCAAGGTACAAATGGTTAGATGGAAAATTTAAAGGGACCACTGTGAGGATCGTCGTCAGAAAGTGTGTTTTGGTGAGTCACTGTCGCCTTCTACGAAAAAAATAACTCCCCTTTACTCGTATATGAATGAATCGAATCCATAAAATGTCAAACTATTTCATCTAATACATGTATATCAAGATATAATAAAGTGACGATTTTTTTTCAGGACCAATTTTTTATGACTCCGATTATTCTATCTATGTTCTATATCGGGATGAGCTTTTTAGAAGAACGAGATGATGTGTTGGCAGAGCTAAAAGCAAAATTTGTACCTACGTTTATTGTGAGATTAGAATAATTCTATTTATATAGTACTACTGTGCTTGTAAATCATTGTAGTAACGTATGCTTATTGTTTTATTCTTTCTTTAAAGACAAGTTCCTGTTTTTGGATTCCAATTCAAGGATGCAATTTCACCTTTGTTCCTGCACAGTATCGAGTTGTGTACATTTCTGTGTGCACACTGATTTGGTAATGACTATATTTGTATTAAAATTTGATTCATTTTCTTTTCTTTAAGAAAAAATTCCCTAAAAATATTGTGATTTGATTTTCTCCTATAGGGTCAACATTTTGTGCTGGTTTAAAAGAGGTAGTAGTAAAGAGGAGCAGTCTGTTGTTGCCGTCTCAACTTGAACAAATGTGAACGTAATATTTTAATCTCGACTTTTTCAGTGAAATTCTTCGATTTCCGCCAATGATTATCACTCTTATTCTCCACTTTAAGCTTCCCTTTTTAATACATCCAAGAATGAACGAAAACATCGTAATTTTTGTATATATTAATCAAAAATATACTCGCTCTAGTTTAACGTTATGTTTGAATGGTTCCCCATTAAGAGTCCCATATATGACAGTCAGTTTTCCGAGAACGCTAATTCTTGTCCCTTGACCGTTTGAGACGGGAGTGGGCTCAAAAAATAGCTTAGATGTTTTGCAGGGGCCGTGCTTGGTCATTTTGACCAAATACTTGATCTTTGACCTCAAGAAGGTCATCGCGCTGACCTCCACCTATTCACCATTGGTTTCAACTTGAAACCAATGGTAAATAGGTAGAAATTCCCCCGTTTTTTCGGGGGAATTTCTGCATCAAATGAATAAATCAGTGATTATTAATCAGTGATT